>JAJHUR010101021.1:0-13005 GCA_027495735.1 Lutjanus campechanus | reverse complement strand
CACCGTATCTCAAGCTTGTTTTCTCATAATAAACAAAAAAAATAACTTGTGATCTTGAGATGACGGCATCACAAAATAACTGCAAGCACAGACGTTCTCGTACTCCGCAGCTTTCTACGTGTTCTTTCTGAAGCATTCTTTAATAAATAAATTGAACGGGGTACATTTCTTAAAAAGAAACAGGCCATCGTTTGACTTTTGTTGTTAAAAAAAACATAAATTAGTGACGATGATGATGAGACTCAAATATTCAGACACTTTTTAAAAAGAGTTTTCTTACCTTTGTGTCAATATTTACGCCAATAAAATGATCATTTTTGATACCCAGTCCTTTGACAGCACTTGAGCACACAGTGATTATGAAGCTCCCTTTCCCACACACACACACACACACACACACACACACACACACACACACACACTGAGCTTAAGTATCTGAAGCAGTGTTCTGTCATAGCTTTACTCTTACTGGGATTTTTGTTCTTCTTTTCATCAAACAAACCACAAACCAGTAAAGTCAGACCAGTATGCCCAGTACACCAGACAGCAGGAGATGATTCAGTGAGATGCACCTGTGCACACTGTGTTCGTAGCTGCAAAAAAAATGGATGATTGATCTGCACAAAACTTTAGTTATTCAGATTTAAATCCGACATGCTGACGTCCAGTTTTGCAAACGTTAACTTCCCGTGGATTATTCAGGAACTGGGAATCAGCGATCTAACTGGTCAAGCCAAACTGGTTCTATCTGTTCAGTTTGCTGGGAGGTGAGCAGAGCTGCTCTCAGACCAGTTAAGTGCCTCTGCTGAACAACAACAGGGAACCAGAGCTGCAAAACATTCACCTGAACAGTGACTGTGTGTGTGCAGAACAAAAGGAAAGTTTGCTTTCTTTAATGAGAAGATTGACACAAATCTCGTGCCAGGATGTGGTTAGCCTAGCTTAGCATAAAGACTGGAGGCGGGGGGGGGGAATCAGCGAGCCGAGCTTGTAAAAATGAGACGTGAGTTTCATGCTTGGGCTATTTCTTAGCTAACAACAGCTCGTCATAGCAGGAAACTGCCCCTAAAACCACAAGTACAGATTTAACAAACTACATGTTAATTTGTGACTTTGGTGTGTTGGTGGTCATGTTGGACAGGAAATAGTCTGACTCACTGGATGCACACTGCAGATATAAACCTGCCACTGGTTGCTTGGTTTCATCCTGCCTTATGTGTTCAAAGTCCCCAGGAAGCAACAATCTCTGGCAAATTAGCACCTGAGACTCTGGTGGTACCAGTGAAAACAAGCTAGAAGCTGTTATCTTGTCTTGAAAATGTTCCACCAAAGCAAGTTTCCCTCCACGTGTTATTTTATAGAGAAACTGGTGGCTGCGTCCTGATCTAAGCTCCGCCGATGACAACTGTGATTGATTGAAGGAAATACAAACAAGGCAGGGTTTTTTCCCCCTTTATGGCAGAATATCAATGTGTGGAGTCACATCTTTCTCCAGCTCTGAATGCTGTGGAGCGAGGTCATACCCTCATACCTTCCTGACATTTCACCGTGGTATACGGTATATGAAAAAAAGAAAAAACTGAAAAGCTGGTGATAAAAGTTGCATAAAAAGACACAATGCATTGCATCTTATATGTCTTCTTAGACAAGTCTTGCTCTGTTTAAATACTTATGGACTATAGAATAATGATTGCATGTGAACTCACTTATTCTTTAAATTCTTGCTAAAGGACCTGATGACGCTCGTTGCTGCAGATACCAACACATCATATGTCTAAACGGGGATGATTTACAGATGTATCATGTGGCTAATACGATACTAGGCTATAGAGCAGAAATATTTCCTCCAAATAATTCTTCTATTGGCTAAATTAAGCAACTGTTTAGGCAAAAACAGTGGCAACTTCAATGTTTCAGATAACTTTATTCACAGTGACGGTACTAAAAATCATACCTTCGGGATTTCCTAATACTCTGGTTTACTGTTATACACGCCTACTGACCATGAGAGACTAAACAGGGCCAGGCTAGAAGTTTCCCTCTTAATGCTAAGCTAGGCTAATCCTGTCCAGACCCCAGCTCTGTACTTAACACACAGACACGCACCTATTTTCTTTTTAATTGCTGAACTAACTGTTTAAGGATATCTTATCACATTAGATTTTTGTTAAGGTTCAAATGTTTTGCAGCTGCAGTTCCCTCAACAAACATGAAAACATTCATACTGACCTCACACAACGCTGAAAAAAATGACATATTCAAGCCTTTAAAACATGAGTGTAAAAATATAAAGTACCTGTTCATATATATACATATATATGTATATATATACACATATATATAGATATATTCTGTATAGAAATGAATCTTCTTTGTTCAGTCTTTGTGAGAATTGGAAGCCATCGTTTTTGGTCCCCAAAGTCACAAAAGACGTAAAAAACAAAAAAACAACAGGGAACTTTTTTTTCCATCTGTTGAGACAAAGTTCTTCTTCTCCTCGTTCTGAAAATCGGAGACGAGACAAACGACGACAACAAAAAAACGACATAAAATCACAGCGGCCTCCGTTTCCCCCGTCTCCTCCCATGAGTCCTTGCTGTCTCTGTGAGGAGGGCGGGGCCTGCGATGCCTCAGCCCACAGCTTTGTGTTTCCCGCCGCAGCAGTGGCAGGCCACGCCGCAGCGGTAGCACGCCCTGAGGGGGGCGTAGCAGCACATGCAGGGCGCCAGCAGAGACAGACCCACCAGCGCCGTCCAGCGCAGGCAGAAGCGCTCGTCGCTGGTGTCACAGGAGCACGGGTCCGAGTAATCCCCCTCCGGGTCCGACATGCAGTGATACAGCAGGCTGTCCGCGCACCACATGAAGCTCACCCGCCTGATGCAGGTCTGAATGGGGTCAGGTGCTTCCTGGCAGCGGCCCCGCCCGTTGTCCTCTTGGTTGAACATGTCCTGACAGTAAACGCAGCGCGATCGCTCGCCGTCCTCCTTCCGCCTCTTGCCTTTGGGCTGCAGCGCTCGCGGCTGCACCGTCACCACCGCTCTGTGGCCGCTGCCCAGCTCCAGACACCCGGGTTTGCCGTCGCAGCCTCGCTGCACGTCACAGCTCAGCGGGTACGGGTAGGTGTAGTCGTGTTTGGGCGGCTCGCTCTTGGCAAAGTGCACGTAGGCGTCGAGGTTTTCGGGCTGGGCGATCTTGTCACGTGTGGAGTTGGCTTGGCGGTAATCCCCGTAGCTGGTGAGCCACGTTCGCTCGCGGGGGTTGATTCGTACGATCTCTTCCTCCTCCACCTGGAAGCTGACGTGACGAGGGAACATGTGCACCGCCTGCAGACACACGGAGGAGATGGACACTGTTTAAAAACCTTTTAAACATTAAATTTAAAATATCATTTCTGTACAGCCTGGATTTCAAAGTCGAGATGTTTCTTCCTGAAACCAATTCTGACACCTGAACTTTGCGTATTGACCGATACGGAGCACCAGGGCTACACTGTTATCCATATGTATTTCTAACATTAAGTATAAGTGAGCCTTTATGTGCATTTAGCCAACACTTTACTCTCAATGTATCTACAAAAGGAGCCGAGATGAATTAGAATCTGGTCTGTACCCTCCCCCACTGTGACTCCACCCACCTGGTCCAGGAAGTAGTGATCAGAGGGCCGGTGCTGCTCGTAGAAATGTCCCAGGATGCAGTGGTGCCGACGGGCCTCACAGAAGTTGGGCGGGGCCAGCGTGTGCATCGCCGGCTCCCTCTTCTGGGATGAGTTGGACGAGCTGTCTGTGGCCGTCTGGAGGAAGAGGATGAGGACAGAGAAGAGGACAGTGTGAACAACCTAGTTTCCCTTTGTAGTCTAAGTAGTATGGACCAATCACATTCGAACGGGCTTTGGTTCCAACAGTCTGGGTGGAAAGAAAAGAGGCTGAATGCATTGGCTGAAATGAAATCTTGCAATCCATCAGTTATTTTCTGATGACAGTTTAGCTTTTTACTATACAGATACAATCTGGTCGTACTCATCGTCTCTCCACTCCATCTATTCTGTGGCCATTAACCAGCACACCAAACAGGAAGTTCTGGCCTGGATATCTGTTATTCAAATATCTGCCTGCTACGCCGGGAAAAAAAAGTTTCCCCCATCGGCTAAATCATCATCAGACGTTAACTGATGGATTCAAAGATTGATGAACACAGCGTCTCTACCTCCACCTTAAATAACCCACTGAATACAACTGTAAAAACATAAAAAGGAAATCATAGATTCCAACAAATAAATTTCATCTTTCTTCTTTTGTCTCATGTATCAGAAGATTTTGGTTCCTCTCTGAAACCACCTGAACTTCACTTCAGTGTGTTCTGACTCTCCACCAGACTTCTGCGTGCAATTAGACAAGAACGAGGGGGGAAAAAAAAGACTAAAAGACCTCCAGAACCAAAGCAGTGTGGCAGAAACGTCTCTGAAGTCTTTGTGTTTTTATTGGGTCTGTGCTAAATGAATCCCAGCCCGGCCTCGCAGCCTCGCGGCCCTGTGAGCGCTCAGCACAGTGTGCTGGGTTGCGTCATCCTCCGGGTCGACACCAGCCGCTGCTTTCATGTGGATCCCTAAGATCACACAAGAAGACTTTCTCCAGAAAACTTCACAGGAAACTGCTTTCTCACATGTGATAGAAAACTTTATTTGATGCCATTGTTTACAGCTCCGTTTGATGCCCATCATGTGAATAGAAGTAGTCCTGAAACAATCCTTCCACATTTTATGCATTTATTTTTATCAGGTGAAACTGGCGTGGAGCATAGTCAGACCTGCACCGGGTCAGGTACCCAACAGGTGAACTGCAAAAACACTGTGCAAAAGGTAAAAAAAATATATTCATACAAATTCAGGGGTGCAGGCAGCAGGTAAGAACCATAATATATCACGAATCAAAAATGAAAATGATTGTGCAGTGTTTTTAACATTTCTACCCTTTAATTCAACAAGCCTAATCAGCTGGCAGGATTTTACTGTAAAAGTCTGCAACACAACCTTTGACCCCACATCCTTCCAAACAATGGCACGTTTGATCTGACAGCGATGAAGGCTAGCTGCTGGCTTAAATGGATGTAAAGGCAAAAATAGCCAGCGGAGGATACCAAATCATAGACAATACATTGCCGAAGGCCAAGTCGGATGTTTGGGAGGAATTTGGTGTGATTGGAGAAAGTGAGAATAATTTCATTGTCAGTGGCTTTGCTGCTTGTAAAAAGTTTCATTAAGTTTTAGCTTTTGAAAGCCACAAGCGAGGCTCGTCATCACTATGGAAACACATTGACAGCTGCAGGAGCACAGGAGCGGCCGTGTGTTTAAGGTCAGGTCGAGTCGCAGGGCTTAGTTTTAGATTTACTGAGAGATAACTGCAGGTAACGGATCAGTTGTCAGTTTTTTGTGGGTGCGGGCGGGGACGGGTTTGCAAAACTGTACCTGTGCAGGACTCTGCCACAGACTGTGTGGGTTGTAGCTGCTGAGGTTGGGTAGCGCCGATGCATCGATGCCATTGTCCATTGCGATGGTTGACAGTTGACCACTGAGCCCTCGACCATCATAACGTTGTGATTTGAGGTGTCTCCTCAGAGTTGTTGTCTAAGTTCTGTTTTTGTATGAGGGAGAGGAAATAAAAAGAAGCCGTTGCACCACGTCTCCATGTCATGTTTTTTTTTTTTTTTTTTTTAACCCTTTTAGACCCATCGCAATATTTCACTCTGGACAACGTCATGTGCCAAATGCCAGACAGCACCCCGTGCAGTGGTAGTGGGCCAGTTACACGTTGCAATAATTGAAGAACACTTGCAATGTTTGGCTGGAAGCGTTCTCCATACAAATAGTCATTTTCTTCTAGATCTGGGTACAAAAAGGATCGAATGCAGGTATCATCTGACTAGAGAAGTTTTGATACTACTTGGTACTGTGTTACTTTGGTTGATACTCTAAAAGATTGAGTAACGATACCAAGCCTGAATCAGCTGCCAAGTATTTTTTTTAAAGTGTCTGCCCTTTTCCAGACAGTTTCCAAGGACGATTTCTCAGATGGTTCTGTGTAGGCCAGGTTAGGTCGATGAATTGGATGAGTTGCCATTCAGTTTAGCGTGGGAATTTATTGTCTTGGTACGTCTGAGCACCAAATCAACGGCACTTTTTTTCAATCTGAGATATTTGAAGCTTTCGATGGACCGCAACTGCCGTCCTTAGTTACACATGATCACTCTGCTATAAAACATGCTCCGGCTTGTTTGCATTTTTTTTTAAACCAATCACAATCGTCTTGGGTGGTGCTAAAGCCCAGGATGCAGTGGCGGCGCAAAATAGTGTTGATGGCAACTTGTTCTGGTGGAACATCTGCACGCTGAAAATGGTAACATGCAAACATCAGAAGGAGGAGAATGCTGACTGAAACAGTCGTCCAATGGCAGGCTTTGACCCTCAGTTTAGATCCAATGAGTCAGACCAGGCAATAAAAAAAGGTAACTATTCCCAATTTCAGAGCCCTCAAGGGTCTTGGTTGAAGACATCTAATTCTGGAAAATTTAATCTGTGCACACATTCTGTCACATGACTGGAGTTCAGGGTGGTTTCCTTTCTCTGCAGTTCCCCAACAAACATATTCCGGCAGTTCATCCAGAGGAAGCACTGCATCACGACAGAGGGACCTTTATTCACTCCTGACGGATGTTGATCTAGATCCTCATTGTCCTCGGAGTCTTCTCAGCGCCTCAGAGTCGAGCTCCTCTTCCTCCTCCTCTTCCTCCTCCTCCTCAGAGAACCAGACTTCAGACTTGGAGACAGGACGGATGGGAATGATCTGCAGCCGGGGCGGTTCAGCCACGTTCCCCTCAGTCAGCCCTGCTTTCCTCTAAATGAGGCCAGCTATGTAAACAGGCAGCTCAGTGACGGATTACTGACAGGTCAGACTCTCTCCTCCAGTACTGGACATCCTGCGGAAACGATACACCCTTTTTCTTTGAAGCCGCTGGAAATACGGAAAAGCAGAGTGGGACCTGGTCCCTTCATCAGACGGAGGACAGAGGTGGAGGGGCTTTGCGAGTTCTTTAATGTACTATATATTCAGTGTATTAATGAGTTGGGGTTGTCTATTGTTTGATGAACAGAGTGTAAAGAGCAGGACAGACAGGAAGGAAGGAGAGATCATAGCTGACAAAGGTGGTCATATAGAGAGGTGAAGGAGCTCCCCGTGGGATCTTACAGTTGTCTATAGCGAGAGACAAATCATTTTTGTTCCGATTTGAATTGCCATGAATTACACATATGATGTTTGTCAATTTAAAGCACAATTTTACAAGACAAGAAAGTCGTATTTTGTGGTAGGTTTGTTGTAGTTTCAGTTGCAACTATTTTCATTTTCAAGCATCCAGATAACTTATTATTTCCACAAAGATTATAAATCAGCCAAACTTTAGTTTTTTTAAAAACTTAAGAGTTTGATTCAAACTTTAAAAATCTAGTGGAATTATTAACCCCCTTTCTTGTGCATTAAAATTGAACATCCATGACAAACATAACTGAACTTAAACTCATCACAGGTGGTGAAGATCACAAGAAGGGTGGTCGCTTCTCGTGAACACGGCTTTGTTTGCAGGCAGCGTGTTTCTCAGATAAACTCCAAACAGAAAGACAGTGAGTGGTGACAGGTGTGTGTGTGTGTGTGTGTGTGTGTGTGTGTGTGTGTGTGTGTGTGACAAAACCAAACCCCAAACAGGACGGCGACATGTGTCTGGTCATAAACACCACAGGATACCAAACCCCTCCTGTACTTCATACTTCCTGTCTTACACCCCCCAAAAGCCCAACACGCACACACACATGCACACAAGCACACACACACACACACACGCACACACACACACATGCACACACATAAAACAAAAGCAGCATCTCCTGTCTGAACCCAAAATAAGAAAAAGCAGCTCCTCCCTGCTGCCTGTTTTCTCGTATGTTTATATAATATAAAAAGTTTGATGAGGAAAAACTCAGTTTCTAAGCAGGAATGTGAATTCTGAGGCTTTGCATTTAAAAAAATGAAGGAATGAAGTTTGGATGATGGAGAAGATATTTTTTTAATGCTCTCGTCACTGAGACGGTTCGATAAGATCCTGAACACTCTCCATATTAAAACCACACACAGAAGAAATGAAAAGATCCTGGAAAAATCTACTGCACTCAGATGTTTGAACAGCTGGAGGAAGCTTCTCACCGTGAAGACGTCATCATCGCCGAGCTCCGCCTCGTTCTGCAGCGTTGACGAGGACGTGGTCGACCCTGGGGGACACAAGGCAGGATCAGTACGACACGGAGCCGGGGACGACTTCTGGACCTATTTTTTATTTCATCAGCTGCTTTCGCTCCAACCACAGTTTTCACTGCGTTCATGATGGTGACAACTTAAATAACATGTGTGGGCGCTGCGCAGCACTGCAGTGGCTCTAATCATGGTCCAGGTTTGGGTTTGGCTGTTTTCAAATGAAACTTAAAGAGTGTAGCTGCTGTGTTTCTGGGAAGCTAACAGACAGAAATGGATGAAATAAAGCAAAAATATGGCTTTGGGTTGAGCCTTAACTTTGGCGGCACCAGCTCAGTTCCATAAAGCATCTGGAAATGTGGCTTTAATGCATATATGATATCAAAGTTTAGTGTCTCATTACTGTTTTTTTTTTTCAGTTGATGACAAGCAGCCGTCAGTTCTGAAACCACATTTTCAAAACCCTTGTGATGAATCAGAAATGCTGCAGCTTGCATCAGTATCCTTTATTTTAACTCCATCTTTGCGTTTAGTAATTTACTTGTGGAACAAATAAATTCCTGAAATTCCAGGCCTGCACACATTTTCACATTTTCCCTCTGACGCTCTTCTTAAGCCACCAACCAGCCTTCCTCAATCCTTTATAAAAACAAAATTATTCCTGAAGCTTTCTTCTTTTGTCTGTTTAATTATTATTATTTCATTTTATTTTAAATATCCTGTCGCTGGTGGACAGTTGGTGAAGCGTGTGTCTCATGTGATGAGGCTCTTAGTTCTCTCCAAGGCCGTGGGTTCGACTCCCGCCTACGGCTCTTTGTTGTATGCCCCCCTCTCAAAAAAATACACAAATAAACACTAATGAAATTAATAAATACGTCTTTCAATATGGTTTTTGCAGAAATGCACAAAAATTGCCATCATTCTGTTCTGACTTGAATGTGTTTTTGAAAACTGTGTGTGTGTTTTGCAGCTGTTGGAGTATGAAAGAGATCTGAGTGAAAATAAATGTTCATAACTGTAATAATACTTGGTTCAAAAACAGCCCAGACCAGTGTTTCCTGTCCTGGTCCTCTGCAGGTTCCACTGCCCTGCATGTTTTAAATGTTTCTCTGCTCCAACACACCTGATTCATATGATCAGCTCGTCATCAAGCCTCTGCAGAAGCCTGATAACCACTGAAGGTACGTCCCAGGTCTCTTTAATTACATCCATGCGCCCCTCACTTGTCTGATCACATATTAGTAAATAAGGGGGTGTGTCAGCTGGTTAAAAGACTTCTGTGAGGGCTGCTCTCATGTATCCTCACTCATCGCTCCTCACAGATCCCCCCTCAGTCTTCGCTCCTCCGTAATAAGAGACTTGGGACAGCCAGCAAGATGGTGGATCAGAAGAACTTCTGGTTTGAGTGAGCTTGAGGATTTGAGGTTTGAGGATTGAGGAGCGAGGATACGATAAACAAGAGACCTGGGACGTACTCCTAATCATTTGAATCAGGTGTGTTGGAGCAGGGAAACATCTAAAACATGCAGGGCAGGGGGCCATTTCTCAAGAGAATGTGGGTACGTCAGATCATGTTTGATTGACAGCTGATTGACCGCCCCCCAAAAAAACCATCGGTACTCGATACCTAAAAGATGTTTCCTGCTTTACTTTGTCATCAGACAACGTTTTCCAATGTAGGACATCTATATGACATTAATAACAGTTCATTGGTTTAATCCTCTTGACTGGCGTTTCAGCCACAGTTGAGTTTTTGTAGGCGGGAGTGTGTGAGGAGTGTGTACCTTCTGTCAGGTCCTCCAGGGCCTTCCTCACACCGCGGTCGAAGGCTCTGGCGTCGGCCGGACTCTGGAACGTCAGTCCACACTTTCTGTTGTCCACCTTCCAGTGGTGGAACGTCGGCGTGGCCTTCGTGTAAACCAGATCCTTCTTCAAGAAACACTCCAGAATCACCTGAAATCAAACAAGACGAGACCACCTGAATAATAATAAACAAGAATGTGAACGCAACTCGACTGGGCGTCTCTTCAGATATGTTCATCTGCTTCACAGCAGTATTTCTCTAAAACCACCACCAGGGGCATCTTTTCAGGTCGTACTAGAGGAGGGACCAACTTATTGGGCCTCATTCACAAACAAATGTGTGCTTTAACAATGCTTACAAATGTTTTAGACGTGAATCTGGGATTCATATTTTCTTACCTGAATTTGTTTGTACTCCGCGAACAAATTTAGAACTGCTTCAGACCACACGTACGCACAAATGATAAAGGCCTGACTGTCTAACACAGTGCTGGGCAGTAATATAGTAGATATATTACTGTAATATATTATTTTTCCCAGTAACGAGAAGTGTAAGGGATTACAATGTCCAAAACTATTTCAAGTAACTGAGTCACTGGGTTACCGAGTTAATCCTATGACTTGTACGTGCTCCAGACAGAATATGTGGTGATGGAGAGCTGATAACAAAAGTTTTCTGAGTGTTGACAGTTCACTGGATCAGCTGTGCAACAAGGTACAAAAGTAATATAGTAATTTATTGTAACTAGTCCTTTAAAAAGCAGGAAAATACTGTGCCAGTGACTTTAGACCAGGTTTTTGTTGGTCAATGGTGCAATCACCTCATTTTAAGACCAACATGCCCATGGGCACTCAGATCGGCACAAGTACCACTTATATAACGTGGGCGCTGGGCGGGACAATGATAACTGTTTCGGTCAGAAAATACCAACAATGCTTTGCACCAGGCAGAAGACAGAACCCAGAGACTTTGTCGGAGTGCTTCAGGTCCTCTGTAGAGATGAAGGTGACGGGACGACCTCGCTTGTTCTTTACCTTGAAGCACTTGTCATGAAACATGGACTTGACACCCTCGTCCATCTTGATTTTGCTTTCTCTCTTTCTTGTTCTCAAACTCAGTTTTCTCTGTTTTATACGACAGCTGACTTCTCACTCTTCTTAACTGGCCACTAGGGGCCACAAGCGATCAACAACTGCTTCAGTTTGAAAACAACGTATGTGGAGGTCATGTTATTATTGGAGGAATTCTGCTGGTTGAATCTGGCAGTTGTGGTGGTATTGCAGCAGGTGCTTCACCATCTGTCTCCTGAGGGGATCTGCACTCCTCTGAGTGACATCTTCTGGTTTAACATGTTATTAATGATACGTCAGGCTGCAGATACTGCAGATGTCCATTCTGTTCTCTTGTAGTTTAAATTGTGGTAAAACATGTTGAGAGGCTTCCTCACACAGAACGGTTACATAAGTTGTTCTCACCCATTGTGATTAATTCAGAAGCCTGGTTGTATTTATCTGTTCTCCCACTTTCATGTTTGTTCTCGCAGGTTTATTGAGTCTTTTTTGTCTTGCAGCCAGTCATCATTAGGACAGTGTCTTGGTAAGAATCTGCTGATACGATACATATCACGATACAGGGGTTACGCTTCAAGCAAGGTGCTTTTTTGAATCTAATTTTAGAAAAACTGCCATAGTATAAAGAACACGCCACCATATGCATGAAATCTGAGTTTATAAAGTTGAATTTTTTACACAATCAGAAAAGATAGAGTACAACAATACATCTATCAGTCAGAGGTTTACACAAAAAGAAGCACTGCCACAAATCTTTGCATGTATCATGATATCACCCACCTGCTTGTCTTTGAGACGTTCTCCGTGGATGAGGAAGGTGTTACGTCCCAGCAGTTCGGTCGGCAGCAGCCTGCACACGCCCACTCTGCTCAGGCAGCCGTCCTGCGCCAACCAGCCGCCACTCGAATCGTCTCTGGTCATCACCACCGCTTTGACGCGCACAATGTAGCTGTCACTGCAACACACCAGAGAGAGAGGAACGGTTAGCATGTGGACCAACTGTGGAGGAGGTACGAGAAGTTGGTTGGTTTGTGAACTAACATTCTGAGCCTTTGACTGTGGCATTATGGCCGCCGCCATCTTGGTTTTTTGGATCCAAAAGTGACCATGTTTGGACTTGAGGGTGGGGCTTTATACACACTGTTGCTACATCTTTATCTGCCCGACTGAAATATATGTGATATGTGGTTACCATGACACTGTCATCTCCAAGAACAACGCACGTCACATGTCAGTCAGTCTTTGAGATTTATTTCAGCAGCATCTCTTCTATTTTGCCCAGGATCCATTTGTTAAGATAATATTACTGCAACTGCAATGCTAATTTCCATTAGCATGTCAATGGGGATTCCCATTATGTGTTAGCATCGAGCTAACATATTACATGCTAGTTATTTATATATATATAAAAAAAAGATTCAGGAATCATAGAAGTAAACAAACAGAAAATAGGTGCAGCCTTAAACCCTGGACTGGTGAATTCATGTCAGCAGTGTCGACCAATGAGAATGCGTTAGCACTGATCTCACGCCACCAGCATCTGCAGCCGCGTGGCCTCGGCCTTTTCCCCAACACGATCTTAACTGCACATATCATCACTCACCTGTGATCTCTCTCTCTCTCTCACACACACACACACACACACACACACACACACACACACAGAAAACCAAAACAAACCCTGTCCATCGCCCTGAGCTGTCGGCACAGACCGAATCTTCACATTCAGAAAAACGCGGAGCCTGAAGCACGGCGGCGTCGAGGCAAAAATACAAACAGAAAAAGAAAAATGAAGGTTGGGATTAAAAATAAATAAATAAATAAAAAAATAAAAACACAC
>JAJHUR010101020.1:0-24727 GCA_027495735.1 Lutjanus campechanus | reverse complement strand
AGGTTTCTCATTATTTTGAAATACTAACTCATTTCGAGAGTTTCTCATTATTTTGAAATACTAACATAATTTTGAGAAACTTTCACATTATTTTAAGATATTAATTCATTATTTTGAGACAAATAAGTCATTATTTTGAGAAAGGTTCTCATAACGACTTTTTCTTATCATATTTGCTGAAATGGGCTTCAATAAGACCATGACTGAAACCAGCTATAAACTGATCCTACAAACAAGTACTGCCTGTGTAGCTAAAGTCTTATATACTATATTTCTATACAGTATGCTCCTCTGTGCTGTGCCATTGTTTCCCAGAATGTATTAAAACACATAAATCAGTGACACTGTTGCAATGGGTGACAAGTTACAGAAATACATATTAGTATTTCTGCAAATGAGCAGTCTTGTTCATGCCCGAGTGTAAACTTCTCCCAGCTCTGGACTTTAGTGAAGCTGATGGAGGCAGTATAGTTTATCTATGAGAGTCAGAGCAGCATTTCCATTCCTGCTGTGACATCAAAACCTCAACATAGTGATTAATGAACAGTGCCAGGCCTTTCTGCTGCCCAAGCACACGACCCACCAGAGTGTGTCTGTGCCTGTCTGCAAGTGTGTGCGTGCATTTACATTTTGGGGGCATCTTTGCCATCTTTGTCCACTCATGAAAGTACACAGGGGTAGTATCAGTTTGTCTGTTTGTGTTTAGAGCTTAAAATTCTGTTATTTGTTTACAAGGCTCATAATGGTTTGGGGCTGCACTACATGACCAACTTCTCAGTGTTTTATAATCCCTCACAATATCTTAGATCCTGTGCTGACATAAAAAAAAATACAAACTATCACACAAATAAGAAAATTAAACTGGCAGCTCAGCTATTTTCTTAAATTAAGCACTAAAGCTGTAGAATACCCTACCCAAGGTTATAAGTAGGGATGTTACACACACACTCAGTATCGTTATCCAGTTCTGGCCAGATCACTGCACTAGATATGGAGGGGAGGTATAATCTGATACTGACGTGTCACGAGTAACAGATGAGCAGCATGTATCACGTGAACCTGTCAGCAGCACTGTCATCATGACAGCTGTGTGGAGTTTGGCAAAAGAACCAGGTGCTGACCAATCAAAAAAAACGCTGCTAAAAGTTCTCTGTGTAAAACTGTTTCACAGTTTGAGCATGATGTCATTTAGATGGCTGGGTTAAGTAAAGTGTATCTATACAAATGGTGTTATTAACAGCTTAGGTATTTAAAAGAAGGAAATGCTAGTATTGGATTGGTATCGATGTCAGTAGGTTGGTGTATCGGTATCAATATTGGACATGAAAAAGTGGTAGTGGTTCATCCCTAGAGATGCGAGCTTTGTGAATATTTTTAAATGACAATGAAAACTTAGAATGCCTTTAACTGTCACTCTTCCTCTGTTTTCTTATTTTCTTTGACAACTATTAAATTAATCGCCAACTATTTTGAGTAATTTTCTTAGTACATGTCTGCATATATTTTTCAGGTGACAAGATTGTGAAAGGGTAAATCAATCAATTAATAGTTTTGACACAAAACAAGACATTTGAGGGTGTCGTCTTGGACTTTGAGAAACACTGATCAACATTTTTTTCACCATTTTCTGACATTTCTTAGACCAAACAAATAATCAACAGATTAATCAGTAATGAAAATTATTGTTAGTTGCAGCCTTTGTTTTCATGTCATCCTTTGTTTTATTTCTGTCTTACACATCGCATTGTTTTTTAGTTTACTTGTTTGTGCTTTTTGCTACCTCTTTTATTTGCCATTCTTTTGATTCCTTGGTTTCCATTTTAATTTTCCTGTTTTAATTTATTCCCTTGTCTCTTCACTTTATTGTTAAGAACTCTGAGCTACACACTCTGTGTGAATGATGTTTGTTTAAGGTCAGGATCAGATTAGAGTTAGGATTTAAGGAATGAACATTGTTATTAAAAGTCCTCAAAAGTGTAATAATATAAACCTGCTTTATATGAGTCTATATATGAACAGGAGTCTAACTAGTCCAAAATAGATGGAAACACATAATAATAATAACGACATTTTTTCACTCATTATGTTGCCAACAAACCCTGCAGGTACACCTATCTTTGCAGTGGCACTTTGTCACCACCTGGGTGCGCCAGAGCTCTGCTCATTCTGCCCTCCAACCTCACTGAGTGTGTGTGGTGTCTCACAGGTTGCACGAGTGTTTCCATTTCTGAGCAAAGTCTGGGATTTATCCACTTGCACTAATGCAGGAGAGTGTGTATATATTCAATAACAGTTCTGACACACATCAGTAGGTGATTAATAAATATTACCAACTAGTTTTCATAAATCATGTGAACCGGGTAAATAGAAATCGAATTACTTGACATCATAAATATTTTAAATACTGCTGTTATAGTTAAGCTGACAAACACGCCTTCATAAAAGTGACATATAAATATACTATAATAAAAACATGAGCTTATTTAAACAGGCTGATGACAATTATCACTAATTTTAACACAGGCACGGAAATGGATGTATAAGCAATCTAGGACTGCGGTCTAATCATATAATCACCATCATTAAGAATTTGATTGTGGTGTGCATAAAATGGCTCATCTTCCTGTGATGGAGGATTTTAGCACCTGCTCACAGGATGTGTGTTTTCAGGGAACGCACACACCAACCGAGCAGAAATCGACGAGTCACTCCTAATGTATATCTACTTTGCTGAACTTCTGCAGGCAAGCTTCTCTGACACTGGGGAGATGCACTCTGTGAACTAATACCATCTTGGTGCTCATTTAGGTCCTGCCTGCCTGCAGGTTTTTGTCACTGTCACATTTTAGTGATGATGGAGACGACATCTGTGCTGACACTAATTATATAGTTTCTTTCACTTCCCAGGACATGCTGCTTTTCCAGGACTGTGTTTCACCTGTGTCATTGGACACACTGACTATATACATACAGCAGTCCCTCCAGGAGTTCACAGGGCTTTTTTGGAAGGTTTGTTGCAGCATAAAATGTCTGATTTCACGGCTGTGAAAGAAGCAATATCTTCTCAGAGCTAAATCTCAGTGTAAAGAGCACAAAATTATGAAATATAAAAGTGCACAGAGCATTGATAAATGTCCATAACAATGACAAACGTGTTATTCTCAGAACCTGTGACAAAATAGAAAAATAAAAATACAAAAAAAGGTAAATAAAACATTAAGTCAGTTCGTTGGGGCATATGTGTATGATGTTTGCACAGGGGAAAGCTATGATTGGTGGAACTTGTGAGAAGCTACAATGATTGGTCAAATTTGCAGAAAGGTTGGACAAAATCGCAAAGTCATGAAAAAGGTCGTGCAGATTTCAATGAGATTTGCATTAATTGTTGAAGTTGCACCATCACAACTTCCTGGAGGGACTGATCCAGTGACAAAAGCATCAGACTGTAAAACTAAACTACTTGCTCTAACTTAAAAAGTTAGTGTTGAGACAGTCCTTGAATTTGAAATGACCAGTTGAGGCTGAGTCAAAACAAACTTTCCTAGTCAAATAAATTTGATATTTATTCAGTTGTACTCAGCTTAAGATGTAAAGTTGAACCAACAACTCTTCAGTCACACCGATGAAACATCACAAACACATTTTCTCATTTTGAGAAGTCGGTTCTTCATTTTACACTAAGAAATTGCAGCTGCAGCTGTTCTTATTGGAGCTACTTTGTTCCATAAGGACAATATGTGAAACCGCTCTAGTGGATTCATTAAATTTTACGTGTAAGGTGGTAAACAAGCAACCTCGAATTACCTTAAAATGTATTAGAGACACACAGTAAGTTTTCATCATACAGTATATGTTTTCTTCAAACTATGAAAAAGAAGCCTCTCAGGAGTGTTTTAACTCTCAAACAATGCATGCTGGGAAGTCTGATAATATGCTGATCATGTTTCTTTAGAAACTTAATTTAATGAGTTGATTGAACTCTGTGCGGTGACATTTATTCAACTCATCATTTCAAGTCAGAAGACTTCAAATTAGAAGAACTTGTGTTTATAAGTTCTTAAGTGTTCAGAAAACATACAAGATTTTTAAGGTTAATTAATTTGAATACATAAAAATTTACTAATTGAAGTTAATGAGAAAAGAATAGTTGATTCAACTAAATCCCTATATGATTTTTACTGTGTATAATCTGACAAACTTAGCTTCTTCAGGAATATTTGATGGACAAGTTACATTTAATGACCAGATCAGAGCCACAAAGCTGTCACAACTGTACGGACATAAGCACAAGACTTTTTAAAACAAGTTGGGGAAAAGCTGTTGATAGAAGCCACATTGCATTACTTATCTGACATGTCTGACTTCTGAAAATATATGAGGAAAAATTCATGAGAACTATCCTCAAATGTCAAGTCAGAGAAATGGACTGCAGCACCAGCTCTGGTAAGCTGATCGATAGACCAACTCCAGTGCCTGCTGAGCCAGCAGGGGAACTTTCATATTTATGTTTTTGACCTATTGGAACAGCAGAAAGTAACGTGGTGAACTTCTTCACTCCCTGTTAACAAAGACATACCAGCGTGGATTTGTTAGATGCTACTTCACTGTATAAATGATTTCATTTCAGCAGTTGAGCCACAGTGTTGATGGTGCACTTCAGTTCCGCAGTGGCTTCAACATGACCCTGAACACCTAGCTAAAGGTAAAGATCAACCTTAGATACATGTAGAATGATCAGATTTTTACCTTGATTTCACAATGATCTTCCCACTGGCTGTATACATGCAAGGACCATGCTTCCAGAAGCAGATATCCAGGTAACACATCTAGGAGAACTAAAACTCCTCACATCTTTGTAACCGCCCGTCACACCAGTCACATTCACTTTTTGCAGCGAACGGCAACGTGCAGGTAGATGTGAAAAAAGGGCAGAGCTCCAAGTGCTGTCAAATTCTAGTCTGCACAATCCTCACATAACCTCTGTGTTAAAGACGGGAGGAGTGCAGCTGAAGCCTAAATCAAGTTCTGAACAACAGCTGGGACAGATCTGCCTAGAGATGCCAGAAGGCCTCTCCCTACACTGTCACTCCATGTTTTTTAAGCACAATGGCACAGCTGGTATTCAGTGCACACCAGGAAATCAACATGGCTACCTGTAGACTATACCTATAAAAGCAATTTTTTTGTTTATCCCAGCTAGATGAAGATTCAGAGCACTCAAGGCTGGTTTAACAGGGTGAATAATTTCTCTCATGCCAAATGTTAAAATGTTAGTTGATAATGAGTCTACTTGTGATTGGGTTGTGTAGTGATGGTTTGATGTAATCCAGTTACTATAATTCAGTGGCGAACCGTGACCATTAGAATCTGAGACCTCAGTTTGGCCAAAACTTTGCCAGGCTCACAAAAAACGCAGCAAAATGGAAAAAGATTTTGCTAAAATAAGTGACAGGCAGCCAGCCAGTAGGGAGCAGCAAACACCACACAATGGTAGCAGAATAAGAAATATTTTTTCTAGAGTTTTCTTTACTTAAACTTGTCTTTAACATTGAATAATTGCTATTTATTATGTTACTATTGTTTGGATAAGTTATAATTAAGTTTCTGTTTGATATTAAGAGCTGTAATAATCTTTATGAATCATTCTGAGTTTCTTTTTATCAATCTTATTTCTCTGTTTCAGTACCGCACACATAATTACATGTAGCATAGATCTCCAGTTACATTATTTCTGTCTACCAACATAGCTCTGTCTGCTGTGCTACACTGTTGGAAGTAGCTTTAAAGCTTCAAATTATTTTCTAATAGATTGGGGACAAGCACAATTTCAGTCTCCTAAATAACACAGTCCTCTGCAGATCCTGCAGATCCGACCTGAAAATAGCACAATCAAGTTAGACACCTAGCAACAGCATCCATCTCAACTGCAGGATATTGCTGGCCTTTGGGAAATCCTAAAGGGATTATTTTCAGTCCCACCCACTGTAAATCAAAATGCGATTGGTTAATTCACCTGTCACTCCCTAAACGAACACACAGGCTGTCGCTTTCTGTCCCAGTGACGAAGTCCTAATCAATCTAACCAATGACTGAGTCAGCTCTAACTTTTCTCCGCCTAGAGACAACAACAAAAAAATCTAATTGGGTAACTCCATTTTTCAGGACAGTAATTCTTTCATTTCTGAAGGAAAGTTGGCAGAAAATAAGGTTTAAATTAGAATTAGAAGAGAAGAGCCTAATAATTACATGAATATAATCAAATAAATTTAAATGTACCATTTGAAATACAGATATGTTAGGCCTTCTATGAATTTTATTGCCTTTGGACAGAGACCAGGCTAGCGTTTTTTTCTGTCTTTATGCTAAGCTAAACTGACCAGCTGCTGACTGTAGCTTCATATTTGCCAGACAGATAAGAAAGTGGTATCAATCTTCTGATCTGACTCTTAGCAAGAAAGCAAATAAATGTATTTCCCAAAATGTCAAACTATTCCTTTAAAGTTTTTTTTCACTTTGTACCATATTATGAGGCCAAGCACCAGTGATGCTTAGGAAGCTGCCCGAAACTCTTCTCTGCTCATTTTGCCTTCAACATCCTTACAGTGTCTTCATGTGGGTGGCCATCTTTAATCACTGCCTGTAGCAATCTTTGTTCTTCTACTTTTTGTCATCTTGGGAAGCCTTTGCCCTTCACCACCTTCACGGTTGTACTTTGTCACTGCTTGTGTGGTTCGTCTCTGTCTGAACAGGGACAAACCACACGAAAACTGATGTTTAGCCATAACTGATCGTGCCATGGCTGCCCACACAGTGACATGGTTTCATGGTTCATTTAGCTGAGAAAAAAAACACAGATAGTTGCCTCAAGGAGTTTTTTCTTCTCTCTCTGTTTGAATGCAGCCTGAGTGAATGTGATGAGTTACCAGTTGTTATTGGGCTGTAGAGGTCAAACAGCAAAGTGTCATCAGATAGCTAATCAACTCATTCAGATATCATTACACTGGGCTAAATCCCTGTTAATCCCACTGAAGATTCCATCAGTGTTCCCTCACAGGTCAACTTGTTCCTCTGTGTGTGTATGTGCGCTCACATGTAGGCATAAGGGACAGAGAGAAAGGTAATTCTTCATGTTGATAGACAATGATTGTCCTTCAGTGGTCCACGTTCACCGTCTCCTCTCCGTCCTCCTCCTCCTCCTCCCCATTTTCCTGTCCTGTCCGCTCCTATCTCCCCTCCTCACCTTCCCTGTCTTCTCTTTCCTCACTTGGCTCCTCTTCTATCTCTGTTGGCTGGAGGATTAGCTCTCTGCTTTGGTCTTTGATTGATAAGACTTCTGTCACTCCATCTGTCTATCTGTCTGTCTCCTTGTATGTTTGTGTCATCCCCTGCCTTCTCCTCCCTCTGTTTCTGCAGAGAGCAGAAGTGGGGGTACTGATTCAGGCCTGTTTCTCTGTGTAAAAGCCACCTGCTGTGACTGTTGCCTGTAGAAAATAACAGACACTGGCTATTACATTATCTGTTGACTTCCAGCTAAGCCTGTTTGAGGTCCAGGGGTTTCTGGCACATTCATATTGTATTTCTGAAACCACATGTTGCCTGGGGCAACAGAAGACTAAATTTACTTTGAATATGTTCAGCACCTGCAGTTTTTTTTTTTTTTTTTACAATTGGCTATGCATATTCCTCAGTGCTCAGTTCACTTTCTTCAAAACTCTGGGCTAAACTGTGGTTCACTTTTCATTGCTTTTTAAAGTGCATTCATTGACATTGAACATCTTTCAAAACTCATGACCCGTTTTCTCACACAGACCACCACCACTAGCAATGTAGTATGACATACATCTGTTTTTACGGGCTGCATGTCTGTTTACTTCTTGTTAATGCTATAGTAACAATACCTTTGCCTACAAACCCAGTGCTTTTTTATCCTAAACTTAGTTTTTTTTTCACTTTTCACTTACCATTAATTTTGTATATAGTCTTTTTGAGCGTTTTGATGATCACCTGAGTGTCTTAGATAACTGTTTGCAATGTTAGCTAGCTAGCATCATTAAAGCTCAACAGAAACAAAATGAAAGTCACCAAAAATGTCTGGACTGGTTTAGATAAACCCTAAATTCACTGTGTTAGATGTGAAAATATCACCAGGAGAAGAGTAAGAGTGAAGTCGGACATCAGAGAAGTAGCAGGGAGAAACTGTCTAGACCCAGGGTATTTTCACACCTACCTCTTTGAATTAACTTTTTTTTGGTTTTCAACCAAAACAGAGTTGATGATTGTTGGAACAGAAGGAAGATGAGCCAGATTTTTCAGTTGAGTTTTATTTTGTTTCTGTCAAGATGCTAGCTAGCTAATGTTGTTAACGATTATCTAAGACACTGAACTGAATGTCAAAATGGTCAAAAATACTATACACAGAATAAATGGTAAACTATGAACAATATGTACCAAACTTACTGTGAAAAGTTATGTAACTAATCTAGGGATGAAAAATCACTAAGTTTTGACAGGACGTGCAGCTTGTAAAATTTATATACGTCACACTACATTGTGCAAGAACAGAACAGTAAAAACATTCATCTATCTATCTATCTATCTATCTATCTATCTATCTATCTATCTATCTATCTATCTATCTATCTGCTTTTATTTCCCTTACCATCGCTCTCTGTTGCACAGATTAGCTCCATCCATCCTACATTCAGGTGAATGAAGTGTCATTGGACTGAGAGGGAGGTAATAGGAGGGATGTGACCCTGCAACCCTCTCCACAACAGATGGAACCAATCTCACCAATCCAAGACAGACCATCTATTCATACCTACCTACCATGGTGTTTTTGTGTGTGTGTGTGTGTGCCCGCGCGTATGTGTGTGTAGTGATAGCACCCATCCATTCATTCACACTGCTGCTCCTGATGCAACTCAATACCTTACTGTGCTTACGTGTGTGTGTGTGTGTGTGTGTGTGTGTGTGTGTGTGTATCTTTGAACCTGTGTCTCAGACCTGATATTTTATCACCAGCTCAGCTCCAAAAGCCAATTTACTGTCTGAGGGCTGTTGTGTGAATTTCAACTGCCGACTGGAAAAATAATCTTGGTTGACTTTGAATGAACTTGTAAATGTTCAGTTTCTCCTGGGAGGGTATAATGCTGATTTTGAGACCATTATATTTCACGTAAATCCATATAGTGATACATAAACAGAAGTATCACAACACATACTTTTTTATATTGCAAAAATAAAAGCATTTTAGCAAAATGACAATAAAAGCACCACCATGCTGTGAAATTCTCCTCCCTGTAGCTGCAGAGAATGTTTATATTGATACTGAGCAGCTTTATGAGCTACAGTGTCTCCAATAACTACTCCTCCTTCTCACGCACACACATTTACTTCATGTCTCCTAGCCATATTCATACATTGGATACACTGCAGAGAGAGTAAAGAGGTAATTGCATTGACTTTAGAAGTAAAACAACAGTTACAGGCTTAGTCTGTGTATGGGTGTGTGTGTGTGTATACGTATGTGTGAAAGCCTTTCATCCATCCATATCACTGTGCATAAGAGCTCTGGTCCATTGTGCCTTATACTCTGCTTGCCCTTGGAGAACAATGCAGCCCCTATTGACTCCAGCAGATATAAACTGGCCTCCCTTTAACTACCATTTACCTTTTAAGTATGTGTGTGCCTGTGTGCATATGTTGTGTTTGTGTATGTGTTTGCTTGCGTAGGAGAAAGAGTGAAACGAAGAGTATGTATATGGAGAGACAGAACGACCCTGAGCACACACACACACACACACACACACACACACACACACACACACACACACACACACACACACACACACACATTCAGATGCACAGTTAGTGTTTTGGGAGAGTGTGATGGTAAATGAAGCGTGAAATGAAGAGTCAGAGATGTTAGAACATTCCTTCCCCAGGGAATCTCTACAGCGGACTGACACAGACCAGGCCAAGATAGATCAGGACGGCCAAAACCAAACCTTCGATCTCACTGCATCAGCATGCCCCCTGGTGGGCAGAGTAGGACGTTTCCCAACCTCTATAACCCTTCTTGACTGTACTATGTGGGTGAGCATGACATTAAATACTATGACACCTTTTTTTAAACTCATAGTATTTATCTTTATTCATTTGTAACATAAAGATCCACCTCAAGAAGCTTGATAATTAGATTGAACTGCAGTTTCTTTTTCATTTCATTATTCAGAATGACATGTTCATGTTTATCCCGACCCAACAGATGCATGGCTCTGGGAATGAAAATGGGTGTCGCTTACAGGAATTGACTGTTTTATACTATGTACTACATCTCAGCTGACAACAGCCTACACCACATCTGGGACACCTCACAACATCCTAACAAAAAGCGTGTCCCCAGTAAGCAATTTTGCATTTGAAGGACATCTAGTGGGTGTTTATACATAGACCTAACATCTAGGCCTCTAAATATGGGCTGTTACTGAAAGTTTAGTAGACACCTAACTGAAACCCATCCTAACCCGTATCCCTCCTGCAACATCCACTTCAGTTGACACGGAGGCTGGAGTAGCAGCTGCTTGAAGCAGTTGTTATTTCAGAGTTTATTCAGAGTATACTTGTACCGCTGCATCAAACTAATCTATGCGTTTTACAATTTGTGACAATTTTTCTATCATTTTCTGTGGCAGAGGAAGATGATGTTGTCAATCTTAATACTACTTACAAAGCTCTGACCGGCTCAGTTTTTTTCCCAAACAGGCAATGCACATCACCTGTTTGAATCAAGATGTGGGTAGTGATTCAGTGGTCTGAAACCAGGCTACAAAGAAATGGCGAAGAGATGTGAACAAACATAATTTGGGCTGTATTCATTTACTAGCTGTTGCAGAAGTAGTGAACATCATGGTTAGTGAACATAGAAATCAATCTGTACCATGAATTTCTAACATTAGTCTTTACCAACCAGCAACCACCATGGCAGAACTCATCCATCCATCCATCCATCCATCCATCCATCCATCCATCCATCCATCCATCCGCAGTCACGAGGCTGCCAATATGGGGACAGTATTTCAAGTTGAAGTAGCAATGCATTTCAACATGTTTGAAGTATTTTCTAAAAAGTCTTATTTTTATTCTAGTACATTGGACAGACACTAATTTTTACAAAATTATTGAGACAAATGAGTTTCAAGTAGAAACAGGTTGAAATATTTACACAGCAGAAGATGTTTTGCAGTGAGTGACTCCCATCAAGAGTCTCGAGAGCAAAAAGTCTTTTTTTTTCAATGAGCAAAGTGGTTCAGATGTCCTTCTCCCAACCCCAGTATAATAACAGTGGATAGTATAATGTGTTTTGTTTACAATGTCACTTATAGGCTAAGGAAAATAGCTACTTTCAACACTCTGCAAGTGCTTGTTGAGATGCTGCGTCTCTCCTATAGGGAGTAACATGCCCAAACACAGACCCCAGCCATATGAGTGACATAGTCCAACATTAAAAGTAAGTGTATTCCCCTTTAATGGCCATTGTTAACATTATTATCCCAGACTTGACTGCCGTAGCAGGTCATCTAATTCTATTGGAGACAGCTTCGGCCTTTTTCTCCTCCACCAGAGTCCATTACAATCGGGTCTTATCTCCTCTAATATGCTCTGCTGTTAATGAACAATCAGTCCCGTTAATGTCCTGCTAATTAATGGCCCATCAGCCTCTTCAGAGTGGTAATTAAGTGCCAGTTGAGGCGTCTAATTGGCATGGTTTCTGATTGGATCGAGTCACGCTCGACCCTCTGGGACACAGGAAGTGAATTATAGCGTTGTCATCGTTGTGGAGAGGACTTTTACAAAGACTGCTGACTTGCTTGTTTAAGAAATAGAATCATCTTGTTAACCTGAGTAGAAGTGAACTGAATGACAGTTTCACTTGAGTGACTGTCAGAGGACAAACTGTCAAAACTGAATTAAAGAACAATCAATGATAGAGGCCTGTTGTCTTCCTAAATAACTGTCTGAGAGCTGTCACAAAGCTGTTATGAAGTATTAAAAAAACACACACACACACACACACACACACACACACACACACACACACACACACACACACACAAAAAAAAAACCAACAACAACAACATACCAGCCACTTCAGCATAGTATGGCCACATCAGCTTAAAAAAATAATTTAGACGAATTTAGACATAAGTGTTTTGAATTCCAGCTTCAATAATAGATGTGCTAATACTACAACGTAAAATAGAAAAAGAAAAAAATACTTTCAGTGTCCAGTGCCTCATAGAGAAGCATAAAGAGACAAAATTGTGCAATATCTAACATTTAGTAATGTCAGAAAAGTATTGTTAAATTAGAATTTCTGGTCACTTGGGGGCAGCATAACAAGCTTTAAACACAGCATTGACATATCGAAGTTGTTACAGTGAACATGTAAGCAGTCACTTATTCATACATCCAGCAGACACGGAGCAGCATGTAAGGGATAATGCCTGACAAGGTGTCCATTATCACCTATCACATCCATCAGTGTGTTACAGTCATGATCCTGTTGCTTGTTAATGTGGTGGAATAAATTGTAAACTCAGGCTTTGTCTGTGTCTCTGTTGCTATTACTCATTTAAGATACAGGCTGATATTATGTAGCCAGTGCATTAATTTAAAATGGTGAACAATTTCTACTGCTTAGTAGGTGTCCATTATCAGGAATTAATGGACGCCCTGCAGCCAATCAGAATTGAGTTTGAGTTTTGTTTCTGGACACCCAGTAAAGTCCAGTATTTACTGTCCTTTCTGTTGTGTTTTTGCTTTCCATCAAGTTGTGGCAGAAATATTTGCCACTTTAATTGCTAAATCCACTGTGTTCCCTTAAAGTTGAGATGAAATGAAAAATGCCTTTTGAACCCTTATAGATCACTTCCTCATAATATGCACCTACAATACATGCCAAAAATCCATCTGTTGTAGTATGGCTGAGGGGGCGTTGTGCCAACGCACATTCAGTGTTTTTGGCTACTGCAACTTCTCTAGCTGCCTGTTTTTACAGGAAATGCACAAATATACAAAAGAAAATAGCACCCTGATTTCCATTTCATGTGGACTTTAACTAGCTTGTTGCTAACTTTGTAGCATACAATCAGAGTTATCAGAGCTTTTTCACTGAAATCAGTTCTCTTATGAGAACGGTCAGGGTGAACTAAAATTTATGAGCTGTAAAACCAAAACAGTCAACCAAAGGACACTTGGTAGAGATGAGAGGAACTGCAGAGCCAAGTGATAATTCTCTGTGTGATGCCTTTTACATTACATGCAATAATTTCATCCATATAGCAGGTTTAAAAAAAGCAAAAATAATTGCACAATTTCGAATGGTATCCCTTAATGAAGTACAGGGGAGAGGCCTAGCTTGTGGCCAACACAGCTTCGGTCCAAACAAGGCTACCAAACAAGCTTCACACATGGCTGATGGTGAGCTCCTTCGCTAATTAGTTATACTGAGGGGAAAAAACACAATGGAAAAGATTTCAAGGCAAACACAGTTTCAAAACCAGCTAGAGTTATGAGATAAATTCACATATGGCTGAATGCTGGCTGCAAGCTGCTCGGTTAATTAGTTTTACTGTTAAAAAGAACAGAAATAGCCAAAGGTTTAGGGCAAAGTTTAAGGCAAAGAGCAGACTAATACAAGCTAACAGTGTGAGGTGACAGTTTTCACTCACATATGGCTGACTGGTTGCTTCAAGCTGTTGGATAATGAGTGAGAAAAAGGTAAAGAGGAGGGAGGGGAGGGGTAGTGAGGAAAAGCAGGTTGAGAGTAAAGGGGAAGGAGGGAGGGAGGGGGAGAGAAAGAAAGAGATGGGAGGGAGAGGAGAGGGGGGAGAAGGGGGTAAAGTGTTTTTTATAATGAGGGGACAGAACAGACAAACACCTGAGTAGAGACAGAGAGAGAGAAGGTTGGAGGCAAATAAAGACTCCATTTGGCAGCTACTGTACAGACACACACACACACACACACACACACACACACACAGATGCACAGAGTATACTGGTTGCTCGGAGCAGCTTGGGATAATAAGAAACACAATAAGGTGGTTTTTATAATGAGAAACAACAGCTGAACCACCGATGGCAGAGAGGAGAGTGAGTGAAGAGGGTTGCAGGCAATGGACAGCTCCACTTACTGTACAAAACAAGCTTCTGCACGGAAATAGAAAGTTGTTATATGACACCTATACTTACTGAAAAAAAGTATGGAGGCTGAGATGTTTAATGCGTCCCTGACTAAAAGCCTGGCCCGATGTATGATGGGTATTATGACTGAGAATTTACTAATGACAAACCATCGTGCCAGGCGGCAATGCTAACAAGCTGTAGATACTTTGTGAGACAATGAGAATTAGTTACACGTTCGTCATCCACCGTGAGCACTGGCAGGAAGTCCTGTCTAATGTAACCACTGACTTAAAAAAAGATGAACGCCATGGTTCCACTTCCTCCCACTGTACAAAACTGAAGCCAAAATATTCCAGATATGAGCGCTGCCATTTCGCACTGGTGATGTCACTTGGAGCCAGAGTCTATGCAGTAGCAGGCAGTGGTGGAGCCGCACTTACGAGTTCCCACCCACACAGCCAGCTGACTCAATGGAGAGCAGAGCGCAACTGTCAATCCTGGCACGAAACCTCCTTTTTATAGCCCCAAAAACTTAATTAAAACCAAACTGATCAGAAAAATTTGCACTTGAACAAACATCAGTGTAGTAAGAACTACCTAAAATGACAGAAACCATCTTTAGGAATTACTATTTTTACACATACTTTGATGGTTTAGTTTGGCCCATGTCCCAACTATTAACATTAGGGAAGCAGGTTTATAACCTATCCTGCTGCCAGCCACCAGGGGGCGAGCAAGATGTTTTGGCTTCACTTTTGGGGAGGTCTTGTGTTGCATAGTCTCAGGACCAGTTACCATTTAAACCACTAAAGTCATACTTTTTTTCTGGAAATATTAAAGTGTAATTTCATCTTCAAGTCTCAGCCTAACTCCACCAACTGCAGAATTTTGAAAAAAGCCCCAAAAAAGGAGGCAAGGGTGTACTTTGATGTAAATCTGAGCCTAAGGACTGTGAGACTTCAGCAATCTTATACATTGTTTACAACTCACACTATCCGACACAGATCTAATCAACTTGGGCACAGCATCAAGTTTGATGTATGTAGACTGTATGATGATCACACTTACTGAATCGTAGGCTATGACGCAAGTTACTACACAAGAAAATGTCATCAGCATGCTGCATGCGTCATCCACCTGCACTGTTGCAGTGGTAAGCAGTGAAGCTAAGCAAGAATCAAGGCCTTGCAATAGTGGTATTTATGTGTAAGGAAAACATCCAAAGAAGAGGAGGAGGAGGAGGAGGATGTGGACCTGGTTGTGGAGAAGGAAAAGAGGCCAACATGGGACACTGATTTTGCAAACAGAGCTTGAGCTAATGTTATGTATTTATAGTATGCTAAGAAAGCAAAGGTATGTTCATGCATTCCTGTTTGTTGGTTAGAAGAGGCAGTCACATTGTGAGATGGTTATCTTAAATTTCTGACACTGTCAGAATTTTGTCCCAGGCTGTCTTTGGTCTCAAGACCGTGAGAACTGCCGTCTTTAAATTTGTGACATATTGTGACATAGGACCAACATTTTGGAACCATGACCAAAGATATTACCATGTTTCTTTCACATTGGCACAGACCAAAATCACACAGTGTATATATGGCTTCATACTAGACAAAAAACTAACTAACACCCACTAACATCTGGCTTTTGTCTTCAGTGATAAACTTCATAAATGAGAAGAAAAACTAACAAATGTCATATATTTTATAGCCTAGCTTTCTGGCTCACTGAAGACTTCGAGGGCAACAAAAAATTATGTAATGTGGTGTCCTATTTTACCAGATTTTTATCCTTGGCTTTAGTCAAGGCATTGAAACTGATAATCATGCAGGGAAGCATAAATTGAAGAAAATCTAGCAAAACATCAACTTTTTAATTCAGAAAAATCTAAATTTCAAACATTTTGGTGACTGTTTTCTGTGTGTAGGTGGGGGAGTGTTAGAGGGGATTAGTACTCATGATCTCAGTAGCTTCAGCTCTGCTTGGGACATCAAAAGCTGCTTTAAAAGCTCATTATTGTAGTTCATTAACAACAGATAATGACAGAACTCTTTCTTCTAATTAAATTAGAAAGTTAACTTTTAATTCTTAGAATTTAATTGAAAGTTTTAAAATTTAAGTTTACAAATGGTTTTTATTTTTGGCATGTTTTTAATTTAATAGCGACAACAACTGAGTTACAGACATGAGACATGAGGAGAAAGAGTATGACATGAAACAAAGATCCCTGAATGGAATCAGACCACAGGCGTTGCAGTTACGTGGCCATGAGGCCACCACGATGCCTGGTGTCTATTTTTGTTATCTGGCCTTTTTTTAAATCATTGATTTGTGGAGATATAGGAAAATGTGGTTCGGAGATAAATGGATGTTCAAAAGTTAAACATGTGTCTACATCTGTTATCTTTGATTTTTCTTTTTATATACAGAAAAAAGTACAGTAAGGTAGAAAAACACTGCAAGGAAATGGTAGCCTTCAGCCAACAGACCCTTTTCTCAGAAGTAGAAGTTCTGACTTACAGCAGGAAAAGAACAAGTGTTAATAATACAACGGCTTCATTCTTTTGTCAAAATGTCTTCTGTAGAAAAGGTCTTTGCATCAGACTCCTCAAACAGAATCTCCATCAAAATGATTTCAATAGTATTAAATGTACAAAGTAATTGTGTAGTTGACATTGCAGCAGGGACACAGAGCCCAGATAGATTACTTGTCTAAGTAGCGAGATGAAGACAGATACATTACTGCAAATGTGTGAGTGGTAAAGACAGAATGGTATAGATATCATGAGACAAGGAGAAAGACATTTAAACAAGGTGCACTCATGCAGCAGTTAAGAGGCTTGTTTTTCTTTTTATGTCCATGCATGTGAGCCTATACACTCAATACTGACGTGTGTGTGTGTGTGTGTGTGTGTGTGTGTGTGTGTGTGTGTGATCAGAGAGCTCTACAGCCTTCTTCTTTTTTTTCTCCTGGATAAGCACTTTGTTGTCCTTGAGAGACTGCTGGTGCTTGGCTTCTCGTGCACAGTCGCCAGGCGCTGTTCCACTGAGCCGTGCACGTGAGGTGACCTTCCTTTGCCTCTGGCTCAGTCACGCCTCTGTGCACCACACACACACACATTCACACACACACAAATACACACACATACCTTTGGGGCCTCAGGATAACACACTCTGTCCCCTGCGATGTTTCAAACTGACATACATCCTGTGTTGTTCACTTTAATGGTCCAATAGATACACAAACTACCACACACACACACATGAACACAAAACCAATGCGCATTAGCCAACACACACACCAAGTAACATACAGCATAGCATCCATTTCCATCTCCAGGGGCTTTGGCTGGTGCTGGTCACACAGGTGTCCAAGTAAAGACCAGCACCTTCTACTGGCAAATACACACACTCACATAGATTTTACATGACCTGCGCACACACAAACACGCCTTAACACAAATGTGTAACCAGACATATTTGTAGAGAAAACGGAGCTACAAAATTTACCGTAGAGCAATGATCACTAACACAACATACTAACTTCTCAGAATAATCTAAGAATCTGCACAATTTTCTGTCATTTGTATTAAATAATGCAATCTGTTAAGTACATTAAAACAATCATACTCTCATACAAAATTGAGAAAAGTTAGCGTTCATTTGCTGGAGGACTGAAAAGTGGAACAGCTACATGATGTTACATATTTGTCAACTGATATTCTTAGGACTGTATAAACTGTGTGTAGTTTAAGTAATCTACTGTATACTGTTGTAAACAGACTTAAGACTTGACTTGATTTGACTGCTGTGAGACTTTACTCCCTAAAGACTGGACTGGAGGTCAAGTTCCAAGCATAAGTAGTAACACAAGTCAAGTTGAAAAACAAGTAAGACAGTGACAGACCAGCTTCGTGAGAGCACACATTTAACGGGCCTATACACTGAACGGAGTTGGTCTCAGCTATGTAAGATTGTGGCTCCAAAAGTTTTACCACGTAGTAAACAAGGTCACATTAGGTGGTTTCCATCCACCCATTCCCAGGTTGCCAAATACAGACGTATTTGTCACACAACTCAGCATCCAATATAGATGCACAAGGTACCCTTTACTGTCTGTGTGAAACGCTGCCAGAAAGCTTTTTAAACACATGGTTAATGTGAAATGGCTGCAGTTTAGTTTGGGCAACAAAACTCTACTTGGTCAGATTTAGGAAAAGATCATGGTTTGGGTTAAAATGTATGTTACCTTATGTACGCTAAGTGATGTAAGTGAGCATAAAACCTTGTGTAACTTAAAACTTAAGGCGACATTGACATTCATATGGTACATGAACACCAGCCTCCTGGGTTAAAGTCCTGCGTTTTTTTTTTGTTTTGTTTTTTTACCCATTTAACCACCTCACCTCCTCCATATGTGGACTTTCTCTGTCATTATACCACATCACCTGACACGGATGAGTTTACATTTAAGTTATTGAGAGCCTGGTGTGTCTCATATAGACACTAAAGATTACCTTGTGCAGCTGTATGGGTTGCAGAGAGTGTGCAAAACGTTATAAACGTTGGTGGGAACACTGAATATTAAAAAAAATCTCAACTTGCAAAGTTTTTACACTTGGTTAAGGTTGATTTTTTTTTTCAAATAAAAGCCAAACACTGGTTTAAGAAACAGACTTACCAAATAAATCATGACATGACTTTAATACCCACTGAATTCTCCACTGAAGACTGGAGAATTGGTGCCACTTACTGCTTATCTCAATGAACCTGTTCCTAATAATAATACAATAATGGTAATGGAGGGAAACAAGCATTCATTCGCATTTTATTTTGCCGATTTTCTTGAAATATGGCTGAAAATTACAATACAATTGTATGGAAATGTGTATATTATGTTCTTAAGTGTAGCAAAACAAAACAAATAAGCAATAAACATAAAGATCTCCATATCAAAAATCCTGTTTTATGTCCAAAGATACTGCAGCTCCTGACAACAGCTTAAGGTTGAGAATTATCATAGCAGTGTTAAAGAGGTAAAAGAGACTAATTCCAATCAAAAATTAACATTGAAATATGATTTTTACATTTAATTTTTTTTTTTTTTTTGCTATTCCTGATAGAAATAAACCAGGTAACCTGTTCTCGTCAATCTTGAACAAGCCTGGGCAAATTGCCTTATACTGTCCAATTGCTAGTGGGTCAGCTTTCGTGATGACATCAAGCAAACAGATCTGGGAAAATATTTTCAAACACAAAAATACAGAACTATGTGGAGGAACAGTTTCTGTCAAGTCCATCAATACAAATGACTAAATGCAGATCTATTGTATTTCAAATGCACATTTTCAAGACATAAATACTACCAGTGTTACAGATGTTACCAGGGCAGCTCTGTTAGAACACTTTAATGACAGCAGTGATAAAAGTGTTGCAGGGTGTGACAGTTGTTCTTTTAGCCCAGATGTTGACCTCGCTGTAGAGCCTCAGAGCTTCTGTGAACATGGGCGGAAAATCACCCCGGGTGTTACCATGGTTATCAGGTCTGCACTGACAGATGCTCATTAGAACAAACAAGCACACACGCACACGCACATACACAGACGCCAATAACTTGATAGCTTCTCCTCACTTGAATAGTTCAGACTACTTTACTTCTATCTTTGAGCGTTGGACCACTACAAGCTGCTCAGAAGAGGATGAACATCACTTGTGCCACTTTGAGCACACATTTAGATTTTAAACCACTGAGACCCTGATTCATGAAGGATTTATACATCCTGAAAAACCCCAAAAATAAAATGAGAAAGCCATGATGTCTGTTAACAATAGACAGTGTGTGAGGAATATGCCAAAACTGATTTGTGAATCTGGTTTGATGTGTTTGATGTTTGGTTCTGCTAATCTGAGAACTGTTTTGTGTTACTCATTACTGTAAATTTACTAGGGCTGTAGTCAACCAAAGAAAATCCTGCCTTATCTTCAATGTTGGGGGAAAAAACTGTTATCTTTAGATAAATTAAATCAGCCACAGTGCACTGAGTGACTTTACCTGGTAGCCTAATAGGCACATTCTTTAACATTGACACAGTTTCTCTCGATGGTCTCTCAATATTACAACATTACACTAACATCGACGCAGCAGGTGGAAATAGCTACATTAGCACCATGCTAATGCCAACATCAACAGGATAATCTACAAAATAATCAGTACAATGACACTGAACATGGCTAAACTTACAGCTTTTGAGTTTTGAAGTTGAGTCACAACAGCTGGTATTCATCCATCATTGAGCTTGAAACATTGCTGCCAGGCGCTTTTTAATAAATCAGTCAGGCCAAGTAAAATCCACACACGTGGTCAACAAAAATAACAAAAAAAACCCACAACTATTTATCCACTCAGCTCTCTGTCCTCTCCATCTGTCCTGTCCTCTAAGGATGGGTGTCAGTGTAGTTTATACTGGTCCGTGGTATACTGGCTGACATGGTGTCTATTTGTTTGGAGCCAAGTAAAATGTTCAGTAAACGGACTGTCACTCAAAAATAAAATAAATCAGCTATGCAAATGTGCTGCCCCTGACAATAGTGGATTAAGAAGCACTTCTCTCCTTATTATAGGGACAGTTTCCTCCAAAATCAAAAATACGTATCTGTTGTGCTAATTATCCATCGTTTTGAGTGTGTGTGTGTGACAGTTGCATGGTTTTGGAGATATCAGCTGTAGAGATGTCTTCCTTCTCTCCAATTCTCTCTCTTTTTGGTCCTCTTATATTGGAGAGATAGCAGACATCTAAATGGCTGATATCTCCAAAACTCTGCAACACACACCAAAAAAAACATCTAGATGGATAAATAGCACCACAGGCAAGAGGAAAAATATGTGTGTTTGATTTGGGGGTGAACTGTCCCTTTAAAGTAACACCAACGACTGTCCATCATTGAAAATTTGGTCGAACAAGAGCATAACGACCAAAAAACTGACCTAACGATCACAAGGTGTCAGCCTTAACACTTACAGTTAATATTCAGGGCTGGAGTTGGGGAAAACCACCTCTTTGACTCTCTCACTAACACTTGACAGCTCTGGCTCCCAGAGGAATGATTATAATCTGACACATATTGTCTGTTTGCTGCATAGATAATTCAGTCTTTCATACCTTTGATTCACACATGTCACTAGCACTGAAACTGTTGGCTGCAACTGCGATGAAACTGTGATTTGAATATGCCCCTGAGATATATTTGTGTTTAAATTCATATCCTCTCTCTTTTGAAACAAGTGATATGTTTTGTTAATATTGATGCTGAAATGTCCCAGTTTCTCCGCTGAGATTATAAAAGTTTAATCTTTTCTTCTCCTATCTTCTCTTCTCTAACTGGCCCTCTATCTCCTCTAAGCTAAAGACATACTACAAGCAGTGTGTTTGCAAGTGTTAAATAGAACGGCTGCACAATTCTTTCCTAAACAACACAATATTAGTGAATCAGCAGCAGTCTGCGCTACAAACCAAGTGTTTTGTTTGTTCCAAAATGAGAATACAAACTATGTGGATACACTGTACAGTAGCAACAGTGAGAAGAGAAGAAGATTGTTCTCCACAGAGGCAGATTTATTTTTATTCATATATTCACTTCATCAATGTTTAATGTGATAGTGATTTTTGGCCATCATGCTACGACTGAATGCGACTGGAAATATTCTTTAGACTTTTGATCCAGTCTGTGCATCTTCACAATACACCTGAGTTTCATTATTCTGCATTTAAAAGCTACCAGCGGGTCATAAATGTACAACACATTAGCATACAGTAGTAGTTATGAGCGGGCAGACAGGTGTTAATGATCCTCTAAGGACTCAGATATTTATTCATGGATTCACTTCAGCCTAATTCTGTTCCTATATCTAAATGCACTGTGATGGCCCACCCAATTTTCACTCTGTTTTGATGTACCTTTACTGTATCTCAGGCTCAGCACGCGGACAGACGGTGTCACATTAAATCTTTATCATCGTTTCACAACGGAGGCTTCTGTCTTTATTGCACAGACGTATTTATGCACAGAAAAACATGAAAAACATGGCGTTTTTTTTGTTGGGACTGAGATATTGACAGATTCAGTTCATCATTGATCTATTGAATATAATAATGTTCCATTGTTCCATTTAGATAATGTATGATTTACTTATCTAAACACATTTATCTTGTTTTCATTGTGGATTTATATAGTTTTTGTGAGTTATTTAACGTAAATGAAATGCATAACCCATAGATTGTATGAATAATAAAATGATGTATGAATAATAAAGTTCAGTGGACGCTGAGAGCAAAGAGAGACACTTTTCTTGTGCTTTTCTTTTTAGACATTTCTGAATTTCAATCAGTCAAGTTCACTGAAAACTCGTTCTTATTTGAAGAAAAAGCCTCGGGGAGGATTTTAAATTGAGTGACTGTCTTCTTCAGGGATTCTCTCAAAATTGTGTTTTTATTTTTCTTCTGTTTTAATTAGAGGTTAATGGACTTTTAGTATACAGCAGATTCAGAGTATAGACAGACAATATTAAATTATCCTCTGTGGATTTTCTTCCGCAGATGTAATTCATTCCTCCTCTATAACTGCTGTCGTGCCCCGGTAAGAGACTGAAAACTCTGAAAGCATAATAATAAAAAGTAAATATTGGTTTAATTTACAATAAAATTCACATTCAGAAAAAGGATAACCAGAATTAAAAGATTTACCGCAGTTTAACTTATATTCATCTATAAATTCCACTAAATGAAAAACAAAAAAAATCAGAGAGAGCAACAGAGATTTAACATGTCTCAGTTTTTTAATAGTGGGTCACGTACTTTCATTGTACAGTAGGCACAGTAAGCAGACAGACGGGTGTAAATAATCCTCTGTGGCCTCCGATTTTTATTCATAGATTCAGTTTACTCTAATTTTGCCCGCTCATTGTTGTGTCTGTTGCAGGCTCCTCCCTGGCGGCGGTGTGGCTCATGCATATTAATGAGCGAAATCTGCATAATTAGATGCAATGTTATCATAATAATAAAGGCCTACAGTATAGAGTATCTCTTATAGGATCCTAGACTGCAGATCACATCTTTGAGCTTTGACCTAGAAAAGAACAAAGATGACTGTGTACTGCCAACATCCCTCTTTGGATCTGCAGCCATGGGCAATGAGAGGCACAGACGCACAAAACTTTATTGTCTCTAAGTTGTCTTTGAGCTGAGCTCCTCTGTATAAATATGAACATGAAAATACATGTATGGTAAAACATTACAGAAAAACTGTTGCAAGAAGTGTTGTTTTATGGGGCAGGTCGTAATACAATTCAAAGCTTCTGTATAAGCTTGTAGATCACATCCCCAGTCATATTGTGCACCTATATTTAAAAATATATTTAAGAAAAAATCTGTTTCTTTCTGTTCTTTCATCAAAATCTGATCATGTTTTTTTCTTGTTAAACAAAATATAATGTGTGCTTTCGAAAGATTCAAGCAACCAATTTTAACCGATGATATCATGACATCCACCTCTTCAACTTTTTGCGGCACAGAGCAAAGAGCATTTAGTTAACTAGCTTGTAGTCTCGCATAACCAGACCATCTCCACAGTGCTCGGTGCATTATTACAGAAAGCTGAAGCTGGACCACCTAACACTGGAAAAAATATGACTGTGGCATACCAGGATGTAGCCACATGATGGATCTCGCTCACTCTTTTGCTTCCCAGCTGACAAAAGGACCAGAAGTTGCTGGATAAAACATTCAGGTAAGAGAACGTTACAGGGGATAGTGATGATGATGATGATGATGATGTTGATGACGTATATTGTGCAAGATGAGAGATGTAGTTTACACAAAGTTAAACTAAACTATCACAAACCTACAAAAAATTATGACTTTAATATCTTGTAAAATTATATTTTAAATTTGTAATTTGTGGCACAATTCAAATGGGATCTTTTTTTTTTTTTTGCCTTTTGCCACTGACTACAGTTCATATTTTTTTCAAAGTGAGGTCCCATGGGACGCACCAGAAGGGGAGGGACTTCACCTCACCCACCTCTTTATACCCACATTAAACATCTGGTGAGACAGACTAGCTGTAGCAACAGCATGGTATGCTGGGTCATGACGCCCACTTTTCAACATTCAGTTCATGCTCCTCGAATTGTTACGTCCTGCCTGCCTATCGGAGATCCTGTATATATCACAATAAAACTTTTTTTTATGTTCAGAAACTGTACTGCATTGTGGATTTCATCATCCTTTTTTCTTCTCTGTGGCCACATTTTGACTGTTCTTTCTTTCTTTCTTTCTTTCTTTCTTTCTTTCTTTCTTTCTTTCTTTCTTTCCCTGTTTGCCATTTGAATTACTCATATTGTCTATGCTCCTCTCTTCATCCATCTCTCTTTGTCTCTCTCCACCTCATGATGCGAGACACACACACACACACATGCACACGCACGCACACACACACACACACACACACACACACACACACACACACACTCACCTCTCTCTTA
>JAJHUR010101019.1:0-27074 GCA_027495735.1 Lutjanus campechanus | reverse complement strand
TCTATCTATCTATCTATCTATCTATCTATCTATCTATCTATCTATCTATCTATCTAGAATTATAGGTATAGGTATTTCAATCATCATGATTTCTGGGTTATTAATGCTGTTCATGTCCTCTTCATTTAGGTGAGTCTGTAGGAAAAAAAGGGACAAGAACATGGCAACAAACTGACCACAAGCATTAAGTCATGCATGAAATACTTTTAATCCTTGTGCATTCCCTTCATGAAGTACTATATGAATGAATTCATGCTTTTTCATGCATGAAGTCATGATAATTCAGGTGTCATTACCATAAAATGTTACCCTCTTTTTTTCCACATTACAGACAGGAATGTCCACATTGACATGTTGACAGGAGAAGCCAGGTATCAGATCACCAACTTGATTATTAAAGGCTGCATTACAGTAAAGTGATGTGATTTTCTGAATTTATCAGACTGCTCAAAAATCATATTGTGTTAATATTTTGTGAAAGCACCAGCGGTCATGCTAAAATACTGTCACAATATCGATATTGAGGTATTTGTTCAAAACACCTAAGTGTCATATATTCCTCTTTCTTTCTTTCTTTCTTTCTTTCTTTCTTTCTTTCGTTCTTTCTTTCTTATTTTGGAGAAGGGAAGACTCTGGGTGCTTGTAACACAAAGCAGTATTAACTTGTATTTTAAATACAGTATATTTTCTCCCAGTGATTGAGGGCAATTGTAACACTGACTTTTTGCATTAAATTTAATTTCATAGTCTTGTCATTATTAGTGAAAACATGTCAACTGTGCACATATATATGTTTCTTATATTAAAAGGTGACTAGAGTATTTCAAGTGCCGTGTGAGTTATTAAGGAAAATGTAAAATAGAACCCATTAGAACCAGATTAAAAAAGAAGTCTCCACCTCTGAGCTGTGGCACTGGGTACATAATTAGTGTTTTCCTGTCAAAATTAGACCCAAGATACCAAGTGAGGATTTATCCTCCAGGTAGCAGTGGTTTAACCTGTGTTGTGTATCTCAGGCCTTTGTAGAGACAAGGCTGAATGAGTCCCCCCCACCCCCCACCCCCCAATTATCCAAGCTCCTAACACAGCGCCCTTTAGCCTGTAAATCGAGACAAGAAAAAAAGAAAAAAGAAAAAATGGGGAGTGCAGACAAAAAGCCCACGGTGGGAAAAAGCACATGTGAGCCAAATGCGTCCAATCTCCTCTTGTTTGAATGTAGCTGCATCACATTGTGCAAAAGAATAAAAAGCTCTGTTTGCTTTTGCTGCGCTGAGCTCTGCTCTGCACACTGAAGAGCGAGACACTCACCTGTGGAGAGAAATGAGGAGCTGTCCGTGGTGCTGACACAGGGAGCACCAAGGACAGCAGCAGGCCTTTCTCTACTCAATGGAAATCCTACATCACAGATCACACACAGTGTATCTTATAGTTTATACTGTAGAGACCATATAAACGTGAAGTGAAATAAATGCATTCTGACATGATGCTCTAGTAGGTTGAAAACTGGCTAAATTCAAAGCGAGCCAGTTATAACTAAGGACTGAAACTAGCAATTATTTTTAAATGTTGATTAATGTACTCAGAATTCCAACAATTAATTGATTAGTTATTTGGTTCACAGCATTGTGGTGCAGTGGTTAACACGGACGCCTCACAGCAAGAAGGTTCTAAGTTTGAATCCCCCAGCCAGCTGGGTGGCCTTTCTGTGCAGACTCTGCAAGTTCTCTCTGTGCAGGTTGATAGGTAAAATGGTGACTATAAATTGCGTGAGTGGCTGTTTGCCTGAATGTGTCAGCCCTGTGATACTTGTCCAGGGTGTACCCTGCCTCTTGCCCAGTGTCAGCTGGGATTGGCTCCAGACTATGAAAATGAATCTATGAAATGTTTAAAAAAAAAAAAAAGAAGTGCTCACCACAATTTCCCAAAGCCTAAAGTGGTGTCCTCGAAGTGCCTTTTTTGTCCAACCAGCTGTGCAAAACCCCAAAACCTTTCATTTCCGATCATAAATGACAAAGAAAAGCAGCAAATCACCACATTCAAGAAGCTGGAACCAGCAAATGACTGACATTTTGGCTGGAAAAATGACTGAAATGATTTATCGACTACCAAAATAGCTGACACCTCATTGTCTTTCAATTGACTAACTGATTCATCGATTCATCATTTAGTTTATAAAATGTCAAACATTTTTGAAAATGCTTGTCACAGTTTCTTTGACCCCAAAGTGAGATCTTCAAATTGCTTCTTTTGTCCAACCAAGAGTCAAAAACTCTTCACCATCATAAATGACTCATAAACATAATCCCTTTACATCAACACTTATGACCCAGTAGAATGTGTGGTGGGGGCTGTATCTGCAGAGACCCTGCCCTCTGCTTGTATTTTACTTACTTTTTCTCATTGCTTTGCTGCGCTTGGGACACTTAACCAACTCAAAACATTGGTCTTTTACGTCCTGATGCATGTCGCAAATCATACTGACTCTACCTTTAAGAAGCTGGGACCAGGAAATGTTTGAAAAATGACTGAAACAAGTCGATTATCAAAATAGTTAGCAATTACTTTTCAATTCATGGTTTTGTCTATAAAATGTCAAAAATTTTGGAAAAATGATCATCACAATTTACCAGAACCCAAAGTGACGTCTTCAAATTTAATCTTTTCTTCAACCAACAGTCCAAAGACTCTTCATTTACTGAAACCAGCAAATGATCGACATTCTTACTTGAAAAATTAATGAAATAATTAATCGATTGTCAAAAATTTCAAATGAATAATCAATTAATCAACTTATTGTTGCAGCTCTAATAATAATATGACATGGTATTTCATCCCTCTAAGACAAAGCTTGGAAAAATGTGCTCCCTCCACAGTTTAGTTGCTTAGTTTCACTCAGTTCCTGAATATATATGGGATTATTTATTATTTGATTTAATTTATAGGCACTCAAAGACTGAGCTATAGCTGTTTTACATAACTTCAGATGACACCAAATACATAAAACAGGTCTGTCCAAAGGCATTTATTAGTTTCTTTCTCTGGGAAAGTGGGAAAAACAGTAAAATTCATGAAAATGTATCACTAAACTGTCTCTTTAACCAAATCACACACATTTAGGCTATACTGTGTAATATCCTTTTGATAACGTAATATTTTTTCATTTCATTTCCATTCTCTGAGCCTCTCCCGAAACTGTCTGGAGCTCTCCTTTGAAAGCCTCTGTTCTATAGGAACAAAAATCAAATTTTCACTTTTGCAAAACACTTTTGAAGCCTTTTCCTTCAAGGACTTTAAATCCTGACCTCCCTTTGATGCTTCTGATGTTGTTTTTCAGGTCCTAAAGATGGATGTCAGTCTGCAGAGGTGTGTAAATAACACTCCTGAAGACTTAAAGATGGGTTTCCTGGGTGTAGTTTGGTCCTAATATATTTTTAATAAGGTGAGAGTTTCTCCGGTGGAGCAAAACAGGGCACATTATGAGATGAAAGTGTTGGGGAAACTACTTTAAAACTGTAGTTTACCATTTAAAAGTAGTCAACTACTCTCAAAATTATTAGCTTGTCAAAATAAAACTATTTTCAAAAAGTAGTTCAACTACGTCCACCAGCCTCCATCACAGGAAACAATCTGATTCTGTAATCTCATATTGTTATATGGAGGTACAACTGAACCGACACTGAGTGAAGTGTGGGTGTGTTTGTTTTACAGACCTGGGCAGGCTAATCCTCACTTAGACAGCCTGAGGATGTGTTTTAAGGAGAGGAAAGGGAGCAATTGTTAAGGGGGACTCAGTGTGTTTATTTTGCAAGTTGCACATCTGTTTACTTCCTATTAACACTATAGTAACATTACCTTCATCTACAAACTTACTTTTTCACAGTTACATTGGTACATATTATTTATAGTATTTACCATTTGTTTTGCATGTAGTGTTTCTGATTGGATAATCATTCAGTGTCTTAGATAACCATTAACAATGTTAGCTAGCTAGCTAGCATCGTTGTCTTCATTCAAACAAAACTTAGTCTTGGCTTGTCTTTCAACTGTTCTAACAATCACCCCCCTGATTTGGTTGAATTAAACATTTAATGCACCATGTTAGATGTGAAAATATCACCAGGAGAAGTGATGAGTCGGAGGTCATACATCAGAGAAGCATCAGGATGAAACAGCGTTTAGAGTGAGAATATTTTCATGTCTAAAGCAGTGAATTAAGAGTTTATTTTGACCAAATCAGAGTTGGTGATTGTTGGAGCAGTGGACAAGACAAGACAAGATGTTTTTAGTGACTTTTATTTTGTTTCTGTGGAGTTCGAATGAAGATGACGATACTAGCTAGCTAGCTAACATCGCTAACGGTTATCTAAGACACTATTAACACTACAGTAATGTTACCTTCACCTACAAACCTTGGTGATTAGTGTTTATCCTTAAGTCAATTACGTAACTTTTCACACTTAGTTTTATACATATTAATAACAACAGTGTTTATTGTTCTTTTTGTGCATCATGTTTTGAGCATTTTGAGAATCACCTCATTGTTTTAACCTCTTCTTCCAACAATCACCAGCTCTGGTTTGGTTGAAATAAACTCTTAATTCACTGTGTTAGATGCATAGATAGATGCATAGATATTATAAGGAACTAGACGGTGTATGTAAAGATGGCACCCGTTCAGTCCAATGAGAGTTGCTCACCTGGTGCATTGATAGTGTTGACAGGAAGTAAACAGATGTGCAGCTCATAATACACATCACACATTGTGCAAGTAGAGAATTGATATTTGATCTGTCTTTACGTTCCCATGAGCTGTGCTTATTGGTTATATGTTTCAAGCGGCTGGTGGGAGGGACCTGTCACAGACATTGACTGGTGTTTACAGTAGTTTATAGTGCTGTATATTATACCCCCTCTGCAATGCAGCTAAAGTGGTCCATGGATGTAAATTGTGTGTGTGGGGGGGGTGCTATTAGAGTGACTTTTCCTGGGCTGGGAGCTCCCACTGAACTTCCCTCCATGCTCTGCTTTTGTAACACCCCCTAAGGCAGGATGAGTCATCAACAGTAGTACTACTTCTTTGTAACAACACACGTGATAAAAAACACTTAAACATCTATTTTGGCTTCATGGGGATTTTAAATTACAACTGTGGCCAGTGAGCTGTGACATCACAAAAAGTCTTGATAAGTCTAGAAATGGGCCTATGTAGTTTGTAGTAAAGTATCTACATGATCCAAAGTAGTTAACCACTGAAAAAAACTTCTGAGATTTGAATGTAATTAAACTACCACACGACTACTGCATTTTGAAGTTAAACTACTAATTAAACTTCACGTAGTTCACCCCAACACTGTGAGCTGCTCGTATATTTTAGTATCCAATATGATGAAAAAGGAGCTTTGCTCATAAGAATTAAGATGAATTCTTTTGATTCTTTACTCGAATGACCTCAAACTAAGAGTCATTCCATCCACACTACAGTAAAATATTTCACTCAGTAAAACATAAATAAAATTCAATAAAATATCCCAAAGCAAAAAAATACCTCAACCCTGGAATTATTTTTTTTAAGTTTCACCACATTCAAATCTGGTGGTAATAATCCAGTCTCTTTTGCCTCTTCACAAAACATTTTAGTGAAGCCTTCACAGGTGAGAGCACTGAAGGATGGACTGTCATTATTCAGCACCTGAAATAAAGATCAGGAAGCCTTCGAGCCGTGTAAAAGTTACAGAAGAGAATTCATAAAAGATTCCACATTATACAAGACAAATTTTGATGAAGAGCCATTTTATAAAACTGCTAAAAGTTCTTTTTAAAATCTATTTGTTTTGGTGGATAGACATTCTGTTACTACACCACAGCTGTTTATGCACGTATACAGGGCACCGCAACCCAGATTTTTTCAAGGACCAACATCTGAAGTGAGCATCGGTCCCCTTTCTCTGCAATGAGGCCTTCATTAAATATCTCTGGAGCAGTGCATCTCTCTCTCTTTTTCAATCTTTTGTAGTTTGTAATGCACAGGGAGTAAAAGGAGTAATTTAAACGCTGTGCGCAATTTCCACAGACCCTGAACCCTGGTATCCCTCCAGTACCAGCTCCTACAGAATCTGCAGAATCTAAGTATGGCAGGAATAAAGGTTTGTATTTTGCAATGATTGAATTTTGGAAAATATTTTTTAAAAACAAGCCAAAATTACTTCCCTCCTCTTGGTCATTTGGGGGTGGTTGCTGTGTACAGTGAGTTAGTGGTGCACAGACGTGATTAACTATCTGTTCAACCAACAGAATGATCTGTATCTGTGTCTGTATCTGTTCAAAAAACCAAATTGTCTGTATCTGTCCGTTCAACTAACAAGATTATTTGTACCTGTATTCAGATAGAAGTGGGCGTGGTTTATACTGGAAGTCACGTTAATTCACGCAAATTTTGTATTTTCTAACCTAATATTTATTGCCAATGAAATTGTTGCACCTTCAAAGCGTCAAGTTGATTCAATATCGCCTTATAATTAATTGTGCAATATATTTACAACCATGATGCACCCAAATATTTTTAAAACACAAGCCAAAAAAACTTCTTCCTGGTCATTTGTGGTGGTTGCTGGGCACTGTGATTTAGAGGTGTGCAGAGGTGTCATCTGTATTTGTACCTGCTCATCCAACCAAATTATCAGTATCTGTGTCTGCTCAACTAACAAAATTCACATAGAAGACCAGAAGTGAGCTTGGTTAGGTTGTTGTGCCTTCAAAGCACTAATATCGTTAATTATGAAATATATTTCCACTAGGGATGCACTCAAATACAAATACTCATTCCAGTAAATATAGAAAACTATCCTTCAGTTGAAGGGAATCATTTTAAATGGCAATGATGCTGCGTTTATGTTTGTTGATGCATTAATCTTACTGCAGTTCACAGTACTGGAGGATTAGACATATACATCAATATTATAATATACTAATATTAAACTTAAGTGCTTGAGTGAAAATGTACTTTGATAAAAGTTAAATGTACATAATAAATAATAAATAAATAATCATAAATGATCTGTTTCCATTGTATTATTTGTGCTTTCCCAAACAACCTATTTGGGTTCTTCCCTAGCATGAGTTGAAATGAAGCCATAAATGGGAAAAAACAGAAGGTCCGGATAGAAACATAAATCTGAAAAAGGTGCCTAGATAAATGTGAGACATTGAGAAAATAAAATCTACCCCCAAATTCCCCCCTCCCTCCTTCACTGCTCCACTCCCCTCCACTCTGCACCGTGACAGCCCAGACACCTGAGCAGAGCAGTTCCTCCCCTCTCCTCCTCCCTCCCCTGCAGCCGCCATTCCATGCATGCGGTGTCACCCCAACCCCAAAGACGCACACACACGCTCACGCTCACACACACACACACACACACACACACACACGCTCAAGACCACCTCCAGGGCCCCTCTTTGGCAGGGCCAGTCCCAGGGGAGAGGTTAGTATGATGGATGTCTGATTGGTAGCCCTCCCTTAGGGCCTCCCTCTCCGTCACCTCTCTGCGCTCTGAATTAAAAGGCCGTTTGTCTCCTCTGAGTCCTCAGCTGTAGAGCGCCGGCCTGCAATTTCACAGCACTCAGAGAGAGAGGGAGACCATTACAGAGGAGGTTGTCAGGGGAGCCATCAGAGCCCGGACACGCCTGAGGGACTCTCTCTTTCCCCTCCATCTTTCCCCGCTCCCGTCTCCTCCTGCTCAGCCCACCAACACCTCCGTCCCACAGGAGGCAGCCAGCCCTGCACTCACAAATATATAAATATTCAAGGCCTGTGTTACATTCAAACGTGTATGCACCTATATGCATATAGGCATGTACACACAGGCATCATGCACCAACGGATGCACACATATCAAACACGTCATTTGGGATTGTGTCATTTTTAAATCCATCTTTCTTTCTGTTGGTGTGAAAATAAATTAACACGTCTAATTATATAAAGTTAACAGCTTTTGAGAGAGAAAATAAGTCATTCTTAATATAAAAAATCAAAACATGAATTCATAAGTTATAAAACAAACTCAATGAATTCCAAACGCTGCTGCTGATTTGCTGCTACAGCCTTACTTTGTGTGGTACGACCATAGACATATATACGTGAATGCTGCATTGGCCTTTGGATCATACGTCAACATCGCCGCCATGTTGAACCTGGTAAGACTGGCCTGTGAACAAATACATGTAACAGGAGAGCTGTTCTCAACCGATTTCAACAATTTTCTCAACAATTTTGTTTTTATATTCAAGGTTCATGTTCTACATGAAATAAAGGCCTTTGCACACCAGACGCTTTTATATTAATAATGTTAAATAATGTTTGTGTACAGTCAATGTAAGCCCCCGCACATCAACAATGGAGTTTCGCTGAGCAATATTGCAGCTTTTATTTTGTCAAACCAAGGTTGATTTTTCCAAAGTTTCGCTTCGCAAACTGCGGTTAACAACGTCACGTTAAGAACATTCAAAATGGCAGATCACTTGTTTCACAGAACTCCATTTTATATGATGAAATGGGGGGAAAAAATACAGAGACAATGATTTCAAAGACAGTCTGTGGAGAGGAATAGCAAATGAGCTTCAGTATGACAATGGCATGTGTGTCATGCTTCACCAGTCCAAACAACAGGAGAAAATCTTTGTTTAAACTTCCTCCCTCCTGTGGAAGAGTATGAATTAACCCAAACGCACACTACGCACAGCTGCACAGTTTACAAATTACAATATGTTTATAATACATCTTACCTCGTAAAACTCACCAAGTTCTACTCTCTTTCTCAGTATTAGTGTACCCAGAAATGTTGTTTTGTTTTCATCTTTTTATTAAATAAACACAGCACCAGGTCAACATCACTTGAGGCTGATTACTTCTTTTGGTGCAATTTTTTTTTTCAGAAGCTTAATAATTTATTCACGCCTCATGTGAATAGTCAGCCAAGTTGAAATTTAGCCTTCGCATGATTTGCAATTTTGTGCTGTTTATTTGCGTCCCTGTTGGTGTGTAAAGTTAGAAAAACAAAACTCTTTTTCTACTCCATGTAGATCATTAACCCTTCAATATATATATATATATATATATATATATATATATGAGAAATGTAAATGTTATAATTCTGTTTATCCAGAAAAACCACAGCTCCACTGTATTCATGTATTTGTTCACAGGCCAGTCTTACCAGGTACAATATGGCGGTAACACTGATGTATTGCTGCCACGGGCCGAAGCGGTCGATGTGGTGTCCTTGTATATGCTGTCTGTCAATGGGTGTGATCAGCAGCTTATTGTGGTTTATGTTAGCAAACTTCAGGTATTGTGGTAAAACTACATTACTGAGTCATTCTGATGCTTTACTTTTTACTGTTATCCCAGAAATGTCATTTATGGCCACAGGTCAGCGGTGGTTATGTGGGCCTGTATCATTCTATATTTCTGTCATTGTTAAAGGGAAACTTTGTTGACTTTCAAGCAGCTTTCTATCATCATAATGTGGGTAGTTTATGCCACAAGTGAGCAATGCTTATCTTCCTTCCATGTTGCCTGCACACAGAGCAAACTGGCATTATTTCTGAAGATTATTTTAATATTTTAACGCTGGAATCAGACATCTGGGGCTACTTGTATGAACCAGAATACAGTACAGAGGAATTACGGCGTATGGTGGGGAAGAGGCAACAAGCAGCAACAGCAACAATTCACACAAGCTTCAGGCCACATATGAACAGAAAGACATAATTCAGGATTCCAATAATAAACTGTAAAAACAACCAAAGTCTGCAGAGTTTTTTCTGGGGTTTTTTCTGACTGACCAACCAATCAACAGACTGAGCTATAGACCTGCTGATCGCAGCTGAGAGATTTTTCCTAAAACAGCTGGCCACTGTAGTTTTTATCAAATGTTACTCAAACATTAATAAATAGGTTTTGTTGGGGACTATTTCCAGAGGTGGATTGATCCACATTTGGTGCTCTACTGAGTTTTTTTTTTTTTTAGCAGCAGAATGACGTATGTTGGACTGACTCAACATTATCTCCAGTCTGTGTGTTCTTGGTAATGAAGGCAATCGTGGTTCACTGATGTGTTTTTAATGGACGACAATGGAGCTCTATCGCACTGAGGACACATCACGTATACCATGCTTTGACACACACACACACACACACACACACACACACACACACACACACACACACACACACACACACACACACACTGGGATCAATACATTGTTGGTTTGGGCATTTTCGCTGGATTTTTTGACAATAAGAAAAACATTAAATACCAGAAGAAATCTGTGATACATTTATAACAGTTAAATTCAGCTATATGTTAATAGAGTCTGGACTCCTGTAGTGTTCCTGTAGCTTCCTCAGGGGTAGGAGGGGTCGGGGGGAAACAACTTGCTTCAACCATAGATTGTATATTAAATAGGATTTTAACGTATTGAATAAACTGTCTATGACTCCAACTCACTATTTGGACTGCTGTACTCATTTCTGGATGCACAATTTTTGCACATATCCTTTAAAACAGTAAATTATGAACAAGATAAAGCCTGTTTGTACAACCAGTATGTTGTTTAGAAGTCATGCACCAGTGAATAAAGAAACCTTTGCCCTTGTTTGTGTGAAAAGTATTTAACTTTTTTTTTCTTTGTAGTTTAGTCATGTTTGCTGTTTTGTTGCCACAATCATAGTTTTTTTGTGTGTGTGTTTTTTCTCTCATACTTTCAGCTTTCCCCTTTAAATTGATCTTGGATTAAAAACCACGAGGAACATATTTTTTGCATGTTGAATTACTTTTGTGTGAAGCGCTTTTGTTCAACAGGAACCTGCGCTCATATGAATGAACGCATTCTGAAAACAAGGACGTGCACAACGGGAAGCTACCGCAGAGGAAAAACAAACATGGCAGGAATCTCAACTCGCAAATATAACCCTCTCAATTACCCAGAATAAAGGACTAATTCAAACAAGCAGACTCACCTTTCACCCTCTGAGCACTAAATCGCGCATGATGCTGAGCACAAACAAACACATGCAGGCAAACACACACACACACACACACACACGCACACTTGGTGCTGTATGCCTACCGAGCACTTGTGAATAGATAATTGGAGCATTATTGAGCTCCAGGTGAGCCGGAGTCACAAGTTGCTGTGTATAACTGTTCATCAGGATGAATTTCTTTGCTTGCAGTCGACCGCGGGGTAAAGTGGTGTGACTTTATGTGCAACAGTGTAAAAAGACAGGTGGATGGGATGTGGGTAGTTTTAGAGAGTAAAAGCCTGACTGGATGCCTCACACTGTGTTGAGTTCAGCCCCTGTCATTGAGATATAATGAGGGAGATCACCTTCCACTGTGGGCCATCCTAATGAGGTAATGAATGGGGGTGTGCATTGCACCTTTGCCCTCACCTACTCTATTAATCAGAGTAGGGTCACACGCAGCCGCCAGGACCCAGCCTCCCCCATCTGGCAGCACTAATGGACCAAGCGATGGATTGAAGGTGCTTTTAGTTAAAGAGCTCTGGTTAGTAACCAGGAGAGGAGAGGAGAGAGGGATGGCATCATTTCCTGGGAAGAAAAAAACCTGAGGAAATGAAGGGGTGGAAGGAGCCGACTGGGAGAGTTTTTCACACCTCAGAGGGAGTAGGAGTGAGAAGTGTGTGTGACGTTGACCTCTGACCTCATCTCAGCCACCTTGAGGAAGGATCAGGAGGGTCAGCCGGCTATCTGGACTGCCCATGGTGGGATCAGCAACTGACAGACGATACTGTATGAAGCACAACGAAGGGCAGCTCTCATGGAAAAACGTTGCATAACTTGTTCAGCTGGGTGGCTTACAGGAAAAATTACAGTAAAGAAAGCCAAACAAATCATGACTTAATATTTGGGAAGAATTAAGTTAAGACCAGAATTTGACTTTCTGGCATTTTTAAAATTTGTATGCAAAATACATACACTTTTCTGGAAAATGTGCAGTAAAGGCACTCTAACTTGGTAATCTGTGGACTATGGAACTCTCTGAGGCATTTATAATCAAATGAAAAATTACTTTTTAACCCATCACATCCCCAGTCATATTGTGCATCTATATTTAACTACATATGCAAAAATATTACAGAAAAAACATGTTTTCCACATGTGAGCACATGTAGGAAACATATTACTGTAGGCTGCATGTGTTTCACATGGCAATATACATATTACACCATCAAAATGTTCCAAAACCACAAGTTTCCTATGTGCAAAAAACATTTTGTAACAAACAATGAGCACCTGCATGTTGTGCTGTGTTGTGACGGGTTAGTGCGGAAATCCAAACCGCACTGACGTGCTGTGGGCACAGTCGATTGCTGTTGACCACTGCTTGTGTTTCTGAATTTCCAGAGATGTACAATAAAAAATCAGCAGCAGCAACATGGACACCGAAAGTGTTGGCGTCTAGAAGCTACCAAGGCAAACAATTTTGCATGTTAGGAAGCCAAAAATGTAAAACAGGAGATGCAAAAGCATAAGGTAAAATTAGACAGTTGGGAATATCAGCATTTTCTTCAGACATATTTTAAAATTACGAAGAAAATAAAAACTATACGACTAAAATATCATAAGTCACCATCCACTTAATAATTATTTTTCCATGTCCATTTCTGAAAATTTCAGCAGTGTTAGATGTATTGAGTACAACACCTCGCCTTCTCGTAAATACTGCATTGACCAACACAGCACGAGCATCTCAAGACCCTTTGTTTTCTGCTGTCATGTGAATAACACCTGACGCAGGATTTTCTGCCACACAGAGATTTTTAACCATATAGCTAAACCACGAGAGCCACGTCAATGTTGCTCAGTGTTAGCTGAGAAAATTTACATGGCTAGACTTTCTGTAATCTGTAATTAAGGAAGACTTATTCCATGCTATGTGGATGTACTTTCAACTGTGCTTTTAACACTAACATGCTAATTTGTTCCCTGCTACAATGCTAGCATGCTTATATTTAGCAGGTATAACATTTACCAAGTTTGTTTACCATGTTAGCATGCTAACATTTGTGAATTAGCAAGTATAAAGTGCGGCTGAGAATGATGTTAATGTTTTTTGTTTTACTGTAGGTAGGCAAATTTAAGTAGAGTAGGACTGAGGAGTTTCCATTTATCTACTCAGCAGGATAGTGGCTGTCTGCCATGTCTTTTGCAAAGCCCATAGGGTTGATTTTAATATATGGCACAGCAGGAAATATGGTGTGAGCCAACATATCAGTTCCCAAAGGCACAACCACATAGGCACATAGGCACAGAAGGGTTTATTCATTTATTAATTTACTTTTTCATTCCCTATCCATCCCCCTGTATTTTGAAACTTAAATGCTGGCAGGTGTATTTTGCCTTTTTAAGTGGAACTGCTCTGAGATTTTGACAACAGCGAACATTAAGATAGCTGGCCCGTCTGCCTGCACACAGAGCAGCACGCCACTCGAACTGGCTTGTCAGTTGCCAGGTTGTGGCGACAGATGGATTGATATTGTATGTAGTGTGTGGATTGTGTGTGTAGGTTGTGTTTCAGACGATTTAGCAACTTCGGCGACGTAAGACAAACATACAAAACATATGGATCTATAGCCTACATGGTGATTAATCATAATAAAGTTTGAAGGCCATGCAAATTACAGGAGTTTTCTGGGAGAAATAACAAGACAGGAGACCACTGGGAGGAGGCAAATCTGGTAAAGTCAGTTGGGTTCACCCTCCGGGGACCATGAATGTCTGTAGCTACAAAATGATATGGAGAGAAAATGTGAGGAAATAAAAACAAAAAATGAAGGAAAGCAGAGTAGATGTAAGAAAGAAAAAATAATCTCTGTCCAAATATGTGCAAAGATAAATTATAAAGACTGGACCATTTGGTTAAAATTAGAAATCTGGAAATCATTTTATGATCTTTTGTCTTTTAATTCATTGACCATTTATTGGTTATTATTAAATTTCTCCAACTACGACTGATTCATTGTAGTCAGTAGAGTGTAGTTGACTGCTTAATAATATGAATTACCTGTTTTTGGAATAGTTATATAACAGTTATATAAAAGAGGGCGTCAGGAGGAGTTTATGTCATTATAACTTATTATTTCTAAATAAATTCTACAATTTCATTTCACTGTTTGTTGATGATTATTTAAATAAAGAAAATATCACTTTAGTTGGACACGAAAATCTAATATAGTCTAAAGAGCTTTTTTTTCTTCAAAAACTTCACCCAAAATCACCTAAATTGCTATAAATTATGAACATATGTATAATACTTAAAGTAAGGTTTACTTTCCTAAACAGACTAGTGCAACTAGTGCAGTGTGAAAGCTGAACACAATTATCACATCTGTCAACATACACCTCAGAAAAACAAATCTCTGACCAAAAAAAGCTCTTAAATCAGCTCTTCAGTTAGCTGTTTCCTTCAGCTGAATGCCAAAAATGTTCAATGTTGTGGCTTTTCAATGGAAATACTAGAATTGAGAAAGAGAATTCAGGAACTTTTCCATCACTGGAGATATTTGTCAGATTTATTTAGAAATGGTTTTACTACGTCCTCCTTTAAGGCTCAGTGGGCTGGATTCCCACTTACAGTTACATGGACAAAATGATAATGACATAATTCCTCCTACAAGATGTAAACAAACATGATAGACATTATTTTATGATCCTAATCAAATGATGTGACGCATTTGTATTTTCCCAGGCATTTTCACCGTACATATACATAAATACAACCTCCTCCAGTGGTCAGCTGCGTGCAGACGGAGGGGATCTGTGGGTGAATTGGACTAGACTCAGCACGACAAAGTGGGAAGGCTGGGCTGGAAAAAAAAGGGGATGGAGATGCGAAGGGGGGAGGAAATAATCTCGGCTATGTATGTGTTCTCAGCATCCCGTCCTCCCCTGGCTAACCGCACCGGCGGCCACTTGAATTAGCAGCAGAGGATTATGGGCAGAGAGCCTCATTAATCTGGGCAACAAACAGTGGCCAGTGTGAATATTTGCACCCAGAAATTGAAAAGATTAAGTCCTATTTGACAATGACTGGCAGGCTCTGCGCTGCAAGAGGCTACTGTTAAATATTCATATCCTGGACTCCTTCTCTGTCTCTGTCTGTCTCATGTCTCGTGTGTGTGTGTGTGTGTGTGTGTGTGTGTGTGTGTGTGTGTGTGTTTGTGTTTTAAATGGAAGTAATGTGCAAAGACAACAAGTGAAGTTCAGGGATTTTTGTCAGTCATTATGAGCAATCAAGACAAAAGGAAAAAAAAATTAATACCCAATTGGCAAAACAAGTGCATAGAATTGAATATATGAAATTAACCGTTATTTAAAGGGGCAGTTCACCTCAAAATCAAATATACACATTTCCACTAGTGATAGTAATATTTATTGATCTAGATTGTTTTGGTGTGAGTTGCTGAGTTTTTGGAGGTATTGGCCATCAAGATGTCTGCCTTCTCTCTAATATAATGGAACTAAAAGGGACTCTGTTTACATAAATACTTTTGAAAAACTCAGCAGAAATGTCTCGTTTCAGAAATCATGACTCTGTTACTTAAGATTATCCACAGACGTTGTTGTGAGCAATTTCATGTAGGGACTATTTTCTGTCTACCTAACTACACCCACCAACTGTATCATCGCTCTAGCTAGCTCATTGGTGCTAACATTATACTGTAGCTCAGCTGAGGAGGATGCCAGTGATGTTTACATCATACAACATGTACTTCTGACCAAGCAATCTTGTGAAAAAATCTGTGGGGGCAAAGTTTTTGAAACATTTTTATTCATGAAAATAAATCACAAACCACAGTGAGCCTTTATAGACTGTGAGCTACTATTTCTTGCAGCTGTGAAAGTAACATTTATTGAACAGTTAAATCAACTTTATAATTTATGGTACTGTTAGATGGCTGCAGACGACCCCTTTAATACAGGTGCAGCCTGCCGTGTGTGTGACAAGCCAGAGAGCAAACAGTTTTGTGACTGCAGTGAATATGTTGTGTTTGAAAGGCTAAACACCAACAAATTTTGAATATGGGAGTTTTGAAATCTTTTAAAAATATATTTGGCTTAAGGACTTTATCATGCTCTGGAGTTTTTGGAAATATTTGGATCACATGGAAACTTGTTCAGCATCCTCCATCAGCTGTGAAGTCTTTAACAACTTAAAAACACGTTAAGTTTGCAGATGTAGCAGCTGAATCTGTCCATGGAAAATCTATGCTTTTCCGCGGATATCTTATTTATTACAAGATTGAGCTAACAAAGCAGTTTTGTGTTTGTATATATGGCATTTATTCCATTTGGGAAATCTCACGATCTCTAGAAATCATTAATGCTATAGCTCAGGTTGGCTGCTGACTCAGCAGGGACTAGAAACTGTCTCTTTTGCTCGGTCGTTACTAAGATCCTGCCTACTTGCTGGAGTAGTAAATTAGGTTTCATCATATTATGAGTCAGACCCCGTTTGTTTCCAGGGGAATGGTGGTAAAACTAGCCAAAAGTTTTTTTCTATTTTTTGCGACTTGCAAATTGCTCTACATAATGAACACATTTGATTACATCTTTTATTTTGTTGCTAACTCTTGTATAATCAGTGATGCTTATGGGCTGACTTACTGTTGTAATAATGATGGTAATAATGACAGTAAAGCTCATCTTCTCTTGTAGAATTTTTAAGCCTGCACTGTCACAAGCACACGCTTCTTTCGTCTCAATGCATGCTTCTGTACAATGATTCCATTGGCAGGTGTAGTTCTTTAGAAAGAAAACAGTTCCCACATGAAGCTGTTCGCAACAAGGTCTGTGGATTACCTTGAGTAACCATAAAGAGACACTGCTGTTGAGTATTTTTTGTGGGTTTTTTTTTTGCTGCTTTGAGCACCACAAGCTGAGTGCCTTCTAGTTCCATTGTATTTGAGAGAAGGCAGACTTCCATATAGCCAATATCTCCAAAACCCAGCAGCTCACACCAAAACTACAGTATCTAGATGGAAAACTAGAACTAAAGGTAAGAGGAAAAATATGTAATTTTGATTTTGGTGTGAACCATCCCTTTAATGTTGGAGCTGGTAAAACTGGAGCTAATGTAAATTATTTTATGTAATGCTGGATAGTATTACCTATAATGATATATTATAATTTATTAGTTAATTTCTATTTTTTATCAACAATCTAAATTTGGAACCATGAAATGTTTTTGCATGAAAATTATTATCAAAATAGTTTGAGGAGAGTATGCACATGTCATGTGCATGTGTACAAAACTGTGTTATGTATATTTCATTATTTCATTTATAGTGAACACCAGTGAAAAACAGTTTGCATCCTGTTTTGTGGATTATCCAGAAGAAGTGTTTCTGGAGAGAGAAGCTGCTGTTGGCACTGCACAAGTATTGGATTGTTTGGTGGCAGAAATCACAGAGACAGATGTTTTAAAACCTGGGCCAACCAAAAACAAAACCAAAAACTCCTCAATAGCATATAAGAGATAATATAACAATAACAATAATAACAAATATTTACAATAAGAAGTGTATAAAGATGCATGTGCCTTATCTACAATATGTGATGGCAATATATAAATCTAAAACTGGAAAATAAATTAATAGAATAGAATAGATCAAGCTACAATCATATATAACGATGTAATAACAATGCTGTATGTAAAATCGAGTCAGTATTGCACATGTGGATTGTTTTATGCCAGTCAGGTGTAAATAATACTATTTAATTTATAGGATATGATCCAAAAAAAATCAGATTGCGATCAGATTGCGGTTTGATTCAGTACAGGTAAAAGACAAAAAGATAAAAAAAAGATTTTGGGGTGAACTGTCCCTTTAAACCAATAATTTCTTGTGTTTGACCTGAAACAGAAGAAAAGCTGCCAAAAAATGAACTGCACCGATCATTTATGGATATAGTTGCAGGGATAAACAGACAAAGCTCCCTCTTAAAAACACGCTTACACACTCACACACACACATTAATGAGCAGAGGGGAGGTGGGGGTCTGCTGTGACATCCCATCGTCCTGCCTGCCTTGTCAGCCTGGCAGGAGATTCCCTCCTGCAAACGCTCAGCAAATACACCTGCTATTCATTTCCTACAAGGCAGAGGAGGCTCGCCAGACCTGACAAAGCTATTTACCCACCTCCAGCCCAGCCTGTGCAGACGCTATCGCTAATGTTTTCCCTTCTGCAGGAGATCAATATGTTTGGAAGCAGACAAACAACCCTGCTCTGCCAGCCAGGCTCTTCCCGTTTAGCAGGCCACCACTGGGGGCCCTGACAGCAGATGTACACAACCGAATCAACAAGCAGCGCTTCTCCAGAGTCAACACTGGACACAATCAACAGCGCAGGATCTACAGTGCTAAGAATGAACACCACGGCCCATATGTGCCGTACCAAGGATCAACACTCATCCTTGCACGTGTGCCAAGTCCTGTCTGCTTCCAGAAAACATGCCGGCCACAGAAGGAATATTGATTTAGGCACGAGCAGAGAGAATTATCACTGAAAATTTAAAGCTGCTGGAATAAACATGAAGCTTTATTTCTGATGGTAAGCTGGAGAGCTGCACAGTATGACATCCTGGAAATGCTTAAGAGCAGCGGAGCGAAACGATTCAGACAGATTCGGAGCAGCAGACAACTTTTCCAGCAGATAAAACAGAGATATAAGCTTGAGTAAACAACAGAAACCAAAGCAGACAATACAAACAGGCAGAGCCAGACTAAACCAACATCCAGGTCTCCTGATCTCCTCCTCTGGATAAGTCCTCCTGCTCTCCAGGGCCTCTTCTCGTGTTTCTCCTCCTCTTATTTCTATTCCTTTCTGTTGTTTTCACCGTTTCTCTTCCTCTATTCTCACCTTCCTTTTATCTCCTTCCATCTCTCCTCTCTTCTCTTATTTCTTTATCTCTCCTCATGTCTCATCATTTTCTGTCCTGTCTTGTTGTTTCCTTTCTTCTCATTTTATTTCCTCTTCTCATCTCCTTTCTTCTCTCCTTGTTTCATTGTTTCCTCTCCTGGTTCCTGTCCTCTCCTATCTTCTCCTGTCATTTCTTTTCCTCTCCTTTTGTATCATAGTTTCACCTCCTTTCATTTCTCTTCCTCTTAAGCCCTGTCCTATCTTCTCCTCTCATTTCCTCTCCTCTTGTTTCCTGTCCTAGTATCTTCTCATCTGGTGTCCTCTCCTGTTTCATCATTTCCTTTCGTCGTTTCCTCCCCTTGTCTCCCTTGTTTCCTGTCTTCCCCCTCTCATTTCCTCTCCTCTTCTTTAGTTTCTTTTCCTCACTCTTATGTCACCACCTCTTGTTTTTTTCTTGTTTAATCTCCTCTCATTTCTTTTCCCATCTCCTTGTTTCCTCTCCTCCTGTTCCCTGTTGTCTTGTCTCCTCTCCTCCTTGTTTCCTCTCCTCGTGTCTCCTCCTGTTTCCTCTCCTGGCCTCTCATTTCCTAACCTCATCTCTTATTTCATCTCTTCTCGTTTCTCCTCCTTCCATTCCCTTGCATTCATTTCCACCCCTCTTGTGTCCTCTCCTATCTTCTCCTCTTGTGTTGTTGTTTCCTGTCCTCTAGTTTCCTCTCTTCTCCTCTCATTTCCAATCTTATTTCCCTTTCTCCCCATTTACATGCCATCCTCTCATTTCCTTTCTTCTCCTCTTGTTTCCTCTCCCCTCATTTCACTTCCTCCCCTCATTTCCTCTTGTGTCCTCTCCTCTCATTTCCTTCTCTCCTCCCTTTGTTTCCTCTCCTCTCATGTCTTGTCATTCCCTTTGCTCTCCTCTTGTTCCCTCTCCTCTCATTTCCTTCCCTCATGTCTTTTTTCTCCTCCTGTTGTTTCCTCTCCTCTTGCTTCCTTTCCTCTCATCTCCAACCCAGTCTTCCTCTCCTCTTATTTCTACCCTCTTATTTCCTGTCCTATTCTCTCACTTCTTGTTTCCTCTCATCTTTTACCATCACCTCTTGTTTTCTCATGTCCTATCGTTTCACCTCCTCTCTCCTTGTTTCCTCTCATTTCTTCTTCCCTCACTAAGAGACTATATGCAATTTCTTTCTCTAATATATTTTTTGGGGGGAGGAGGGGAGGTATTTTAACATAATGAAGGACACATACTACAGCCTGAAATTTCTACAGGAAAATCATCATGCCTCTGTTTGATTGACATTTGTGGTATTTTACATCTGTGAATCTGAGGTAAGAGGGGACACGAGGAGGAGAGGGTCAGAGGAAGCAACTCACTTGTGTGTGTGTGCGTGTGTGTGTGCTCGCGTGCTGCACCTCTACAGTGATACAGAGAAAGAAACATGGAGTGAACGAGAGAGTCAATGTATGTGCATTTGAATATTCCTTTTGACGTGAAGCAGCTGTGTGCTAATGTGTGTGTGCATATGCTGAAGGTGGTCGGGGGCTTGATTTCTGGTTTTTTCATGTGTGCGTGGGTGTGTGGGTGTGTGTGTGTGTGTATGTGTGTGCGGGGAAGCGGCAGGGTGAGTGTGTTAAATTGTTCTGTGTTGCGGAGATAACACCGGATCCCTATCAGCTGCATCAGGGGGCTTAAGACCCCAATGGGCGTGAGGGGAGAATGAATTTTCCTCACTACTCTGCATATTACAGGATTACACTGCACCTTTAGATATGCTTGGGCTGAGCCTATCTCTGCCTTATGGCTATACGGATGTAGATTATTGAAATAGACTGTCACACAGTGAATGAATTGAAGCAACACCACAGCGACTGCACAGGGTCCTGAAATGAAATGCACTGAAAAGAGATAACCGTGATAGGATTTTGGGTTTTGACATTGTTCTGACAGAATAGTGCCGTATAATCCGGGCATGTAACTTATTTTTTTGTTGGCAAAAAAATAAAATAACCATAAATATGTGTCCACGCTGCTTTTATTTGTTTATGAAAAGAGAATGAAACTAAATTGCTTCAATGAAGCAGATTTTTGAACATAAACTGTGAACTGCAGCCAGGGCCTGTGCAAAAAGATTCAAGGGCTTTCTCAAAAATAGCTGACTTGGGCCTTGACATCTGCAAGCCCACCGGGACTCGAAAGGCCCTGACACACTGAATCAATCTGGGCCAGACTTGGAACATTTTTTGCACATAAAGCAGCATAAAATCTAGATAATGGAAAATATAAGAAGAAAAGTGTCAGGAGAGGTGAGAAAGCCACAGCTTGTTCAATGGATTTCCCTTCCCTTTAGAAAAAACAAAACAAACAACAGAAAACAATAATACTGAAAAAACTACAACAAGAAACACGGACAATGAACAGAAAAGCTAACCAATCAGTAAACAATGAACAAACATAAAAACAATGTGTGAAATACAGAAGAAGAAAAGCGCTTTGGACAAAGCTGCATTTTGAGATTTTTAAGAGGTTTGACTTTATTACAAACAAACAATGAGGGTCCTGTGCAGTGCAAAGAAAGGTTGGGCTAAATTGGTTGGGCTTTATTTATTTATTTGTTGCTGGATCACAAAGTTTGTCTTTACTGGGTCTACTGCATGCTTATGCTTGGACAGTTAGTATTATTATTTATGCACATAATTGCCAGTGCTATGTGTTTTTAAATTGGTCCGTACCCTGGACAGGCTTGGATGGTAAAACTACAGGCTTTGTTGAATTTGAGCTAAGTCAGGGTTTGAACACCAAGGGGTCAAGTCTAGGCTAGGGCTAAAGTTTTGGGCCATGCAGGGCTCTACTTGGGCCCCTGAAACTATGAATATCTCAGCCCACATCACACTAAAGACTTTCACACAGGAGACCAGGATTTATTTCCCAAGGTGCTTAAACCTAACTAAACTGCAACCATCCCCTGAAATGTTCCTCAGGAAGCTCTATTTTAAAGTGTAACCAGACATTGTATATTTATTGTTGCTTATTTGACCACAGTATCAAAAGCATGTCAGTGATGTGTTTTGCCAAAAGCGGCAACTTCTGGGACTGTAAAAGGAAGCCAACGCTGAAGTGCCAACAACTGCAGTTCCTGAAATGACCACTTGAGGCTGCCTCCAAAAGTAAGTCAGTCCCCATAGACCCCCATAATAAAATGCCCAACTTTACAGTAGAAATAAACATGTTCACAGCCCGGTACAAAAAACAGTTCTAGCCTCAGCTCCATAGCTAATTTCTGCATTCAGGACAACTGTACAGGAGCCGAATTTTTTATATAACTGACCTCTTTAAATTATAATAAGGATTAAAGTGCTGCATAATTAAAGGTGTGTCTGCTTTGAGTGAAAGGTGGATGCTGTCACACGTGGCAAGCCATTAGGTAGCCGCTTCATTCAACTCAGCTCCACCTGCACTCCACTGACACTGCCCATTTTTGGATTAGCCAGGAGTTAGCCAAGTCAGGCACTGCCTATAGTCTCACATAGCCAGACCTCTCCAGTGCTTAGTGCTGGAGAAAGGTCTGCCTCTACACATCCACATTCTGCTATAGGGGGAAAAAAACGCCCTGCCTTGTTTGTATTTTCTTAAATCAATCACAATCGTCTTAGGCAGCGCTGAGGCCAGGATGCAGCTGCAAAATAATGTTGAGGGGAACTTGTTTTGGTGGAACATTTGCACATCGGGAGGCGAGCCCAGGCATTAAAATGACTACATCACTGCAAAAGAAAAGGTAACAGCTGTTAGCTTGTTTACGTTTGTAATATTGGCGTCCCAGGTGCTAATTTGCCATTTTCAGAGCTGCAGCTCAAAGGTTGTTCTCACTTCCCAGGGACACAGATAGTGGACGCTGTGATGCCACTTGATACAAGCAACCAATGGGATACTTAAATCATCAGCATGTATCTGGTGAATCAGACTGAGAGGTTCAAAACGGCTCCTCAGAAACCTACGGGTGACGTCACAGATAACGTATGGAGGTGTGTGTATTACATGCTTTGGCATGATAATATCTATAATCTCTGGCATGTTGCAAGGCCCCCTTCCAGCTCCAGACCCCTTCACTGAGCTCACATCAAGTGTGACACAGTCTTTCATCCATTACAAACTCGCCCACTATAGTGCCACGTTGCAGAGGACATGTAGGTAGAACAGACTGGCCTCTGGGTTTGATGGTGGACAAGGCAAGGGGGAGGCACAGAGAGCAAGGAGGGGCCATCTTCTTCTTCTTCTTCTTCTCTTTTCCCTCAACGCCTCCTTCGCTCAGCCCCGTCTCCCCCTCCTCGAAGCCTCTGGCTAATTACTCCTTTTTTCAAATGCAAAGCAGCGGCAGAAAGTGAGATGATTTCTCGGCGGCCGCTTTAGGGAAAGAAGCGAGGAGAGCAGAGAGAAAGAAAGCCATGGCAAGAAAAGAGGAGCGAGAAGAGACGAGGGAGGCTGAATGGAAGAAAGAGGTGACTTTCTTTCCTCGGCTGGCAGGGACCTTTGAAGTTGGGCAAGACGGAGAGGGGAGGGGGTCTTTCTGCGAGGGGACGGAGGTAAGAAAAAAGCGAGGGAAGATCGTGTTAACGAGATGGCCTCTAAAGACGAATTAAATGGTGGGAGAAAAGAAACACGATCAGGCCTGGCCCTACTTATAGACTCCTCACAGACTCACTCTTTTCAGCGCCGCGGAGGTGTTCCAAAGCCTGAATTCCTTAGCTCAGCTCTTTAAAAGGCTTGGAGTGTGGGGTGTGTGAGTGAGGGGCTGCGTTGGGGGCAATAGGGTGTGTGTATGAGTGCAAATGTGTGTGCGGGAGGGTCACCCGTCCTTTAGTCACACATCCCAGCCCCTCAATGGGGAGGTCAGGGACTTACACACCGATGGAGGGTCAGAAGTGGCAGGGATTACACGTCTGCTCTAAGCCCCCTAGATCCTTGTGTTTTCACTCCCTCTCACTGTTTGTTGTTTTGTGGCGGAGCAGACGAAGGGAAGAAAAGGAGACGGTCGGGGGAATTAGTGTAAAGCTCGGGAGATGAATGGGCATCTTATTCGCACCTCTTGTTGGCTGTTTTTCAGCCCCCCCAAAACAGCCCTCCCATTCCTTGTCGCACTGAAAGCGCGTTAGGGTTGCCTTTGTGCGGACAAAAGGAGACTCCCCTCCTGGCTTTCATGCTCCTGGTGGAGCAACAAGAGGATTTGGCCCGCCGTGCAGTGCCCAGAGCTGCTCCAGCTTTGATTGGACATCGGCAGGAGAGAGCTCTGCCTCTCTTTCTTGATTAATCAAGTGATTCCAGTGCTCTCAATAACACCTTCTTTTTTTACTCACTCTTTCTGTGTCTCAATAATCCCGTCCTCCTCCCCCCAAAACACCCCGACTGCAGCCCGCGTCCGTCTCTTCTCCCCTTTTTCTGATTTTCTGATCTGATTTTTCTATGTGCTTCATGTGACTTTGTGCTTATCTGATGTGTGGGTGTTTTTATATCTGCACTCTGAGAAATAAAGGCTCTAACTAGAACCATGCAGGGTTCTTCAGCTTATCCATATAGGAGAACCTTTTATAGAAGTTTCAGTTGGAACCCTCTCAGAGAGTTCTACCTAGAAGAGTTTTGCAGAGGACCAATTATGAAAGGTTTTACCCAGTTTTACAGAGAGCCCAGAATTCTCTCTGGGGGGTTCTATACAGAACCTTTTCTCCTTCAGGGTCCTAAAAAGGATCCACCCAGGAGGTTCAACTAAGAACTTTTTTATATTCTAAGTATTTAATCTAGAACTCACCCAGGGTTTGTACAGAGATCCCTTCTTCATACAAAGGTTTTTATCTAGAACCCACCTAGGGGATTCTTCCAAGAACCCTTTTATATTCTAAGGGTTTTTATCCAGAACTCACTGAAGGGTTCTACAGAGAATCTTTTATGTTCTAAGGGCTTCATCTAGAGCACACTGAAACACACTCTTGGGGTTTAACTGGGAACATTTTTATAGTCCAAGCGTTTCATCTAGAACTCAGGAGGTTCTACTAAGAACCTTTTTAAATTCTAAGGGTTCTATCTAGAGCACACTGAAGGGGTTCCACCGAGAACCTTTTTATATTCCGAGGGTTTTAGAACCCACCAGGGAGTTCTACTAAGAAACTTTTTGTGTTTGATCTGGAACACACTCAGGGGGTTCTACAGAGAGTGTTGTATATTCCAAAGGTATTTTCTAGAACCCATCCAGGGGGTTCTACCAAAAACTCTTACATTATAATACAAAGAATGCTTGATGAAAGATCTCTTCAAACTCAACAATATTTCAAGAACTCTTTCTTCCAAAAAGGGTTCTTTTGGATGAATGGAGTTCTTAATGGAACAACTATAAAGAACCCTTGACAAACCCTTTCTTCAGAAGCAAGTGGTTCTGGATAGAACCTGCGCCCTTCAGGAAGAACCCTTTTGGAACCCTTACTTTTAAGAGTGCATGTGCTTATCACCACTGACACATGAGAACATTAGCGGGACTAATTTAGAGGATTTTTACGAGAGTTGACCACGAGTTTACTCAACGCGTCACTCAAAAGACGAGTACCTTCATCGTTTTTTTATCCTGTAAACAGAGATCCAGATCATGTGATTGTTATTGGGGTGTTTTAAATACAAAGCTCTTCAACTCATGCATTATTCTGCCCCTGTACATATGATTTATTTGCGTTGAAATGTAGTCACACTCCAGAGATTATTCTTTCATTATTCCTGATGCTGCATCAGACTATTGAGCAGTTCAATTCAATTAAATTCATTTTAGTTCAGTTCAATTCAAGTCAAAGGCTAACACACAGTGACAGCTATCGTTGGCGTCGAGTGAATGGTGTGAAGAATAAAATGGGGCTGGTTGAGCACCTGAAGTTGCAAATTATTTGTATCATTTTTATTAAGTGGGTGACTGGTCATTGTGCTTGATCCACTTGAGCTACAGCTTCAAGGTTGGCAGTGCACAGAATATATGAGAATATATATAAAGGATATGTTAAACATTCTGTATTATGAATGATATGATTATGTGACAAATTATTTCTGGAGCAGAGAATCTGAGTACTTACTGAGTATTTACAAAAGACGAACTGACTATAAATGTGTCGAAGTTTATTTCCTGTTGTGTTATTTGCTAAAATCAGCAGATGAAAGAAATAAACTTGGACCCAAGCTGTTTCCTAGCAACAAAATTTCATTGAAACAGTGTATTACCTGTCTGTAGGCTATTGGGCTGCTGTGGTCAAGCTGCTGGAGGTTGAGTGCCTTGCTTAAGGGAAATAGGATGGAATTAAAGGGTCACTTCACCCAACTTCAAATTACTCTTTACCAAGTATATAGTCCTTATAAATTGCCTAAAATAAATAATTGCAATTTTTTTAGCCTACAGGAAGAAAGGGGTTTTTATATAAAAAACTAAAAAGATGAATGAACAATTGGTCAACTGCAGGTGTGTGCACTTCGATATTCCTGACTATTCACATCAAGTGCAACACGATTTTGTGAATTATTAAGCTTCTAAAAAAAATCACATTGTGGAAGAATTCTTGTCTGGTGATAGGGTTGGATTTACTGTAATGCAATTTAAAGGTAATATGTCTTTAGACAAGCTCTGTAAATTAGACCATGTAAATGAGATCAGACAGGTAGAAGTCACATTATTTATACACTGTTCCTCCGGTTTGAAAGAAAAATATAATACTTGTGATATATTTCAAGATTAAAGGTGTAGTTAGCGATGTGGGAGAAAACGAGTAGAGAGGTTGTTGATATTTGAAGTGTGAATGAATACAGACCCACCCCTCCCTTCATACTCACCCTGAGCTCTACCCCCGAAGTTCATGGATGCGCGTTGTCATGGAAACGGCCGTTTCTGAAACCAAAGCAGCAGTAAAGCAGCTGAAATAGCCAAGTTGTGAGTTATCACACTGCTAAGCCGCAAAGCTAAGGTTAGCTGACCCGTCAGACAACTGTACCCACAACTCGACTGCTATTATAAATAGATAACATCATAACAGTACATTTTGGCAGATTAGACAATATGATGAATGCCCAATGGCTGTTACTGTTATGTGAAACACCGCAAAGCTAATGTTGCT
>JAJHUR010101018.1:0-16339 GCA_027495735.1 Lutjanus campechanus | reverse complement strand
GTGCGACGAGAGAGAGAGAGAGAGAGAGAGAGAGAGAGAGAGAGAGAGAGAGAGTGTACAAATATGGACAGAAGTGTTGATGTGATATAAAAACTTTAGTTGATCATTGTAAGAACCACACTGCAGACTGATGAGTAACAACCAGATGGATCACATTATATTCGCTCTGCTCCTCTGTCTCGTCTCTCTTAATCTCAATGCAGTTCTCAAGCATTATGGTGCTTTCAGTTTGAACTGGAAAATCAGAATTTTAAGTTCCCAATTTCAACAGTATGTTGGTGTTCAAGGTTGCTGTAAAGTAAAATGTTCTCTAATTGTTGTATATTGTTGTTATTAGTTACAGATATAAGTTTATATATTTAAGTATTTCAGGAAACTCACAAACAGCGAGGATCGGCCTCTCGTCCATTGTGGTTGTGCGTCGCATGGGGAAAAGTTCTGGAAAACTCAACTCAAGCTATGGTCAGGCATGAGACGAGCACGACCGCAACACTCTGACAGGATCACACCCACTTGTTGCTCCACCTGTGCAATTGCCCGTGACTCCCGACCAGCCCTGTTGCCTGCCAAATTGCCCTACGTCAGAAAAACCCATTAGGAGGTGGTTCTACTGTGAAATATAATAAAAAAGGAAGAAATGAAGGTGAAGTAGTTAACTTTTGGAACAACACTGGCAATCAATCAAGTACAAAAACAGGGATTTATTTATTTCCTATCTTGCCTAATTTAAGTGGGTCATAAAATATTGGGTATGGAATTAATCTGCAGATGCCCTGGTTTAAGATCAGACCAAACTTTTCTATGTATGTCAGTTTTAGAGCCACAACAAAGACCAAATTGTGACCAGCACCAGACTCGATAAGTCTTGTTTTCAGCCTAGCAGTTGTTGGTCACTTGTGGCCCCCACTGGTAGTTTAAAAGGAGTCAGTATAAAATCAATAAAATAGAATTCTCAGGGTTTTTCCAAATTCAATTTTTCATCAATTGCAAGAAACATGGACGGCAAATCCAAATCTCATGTCATGAGACCAGGACCAACATTTGCAGCAGATTTGCCCTTCATCGCCGTTTCTGCAGCCATTTTCCAGGCAGCTCTTCTTATCTCGGCGTTGGCACATCAAACAGATGTTAATAATGTTTAATTACAGATAGAATCTCTTTGAAGTGCGAGCCTCACTGAGGAATACCAACATGAAATCTGTAAATGTGGTGAATGTGATTGCTGACACACAGAAAACATGTTTTATTACAGCGCAGAACAAGGTGGTGTGTTGTCACCAGGCTTCCTGCCTGCAGGGTCACAGCTCTACTCCCATCATGAACCCCTGAGCAGAAATTTACATCCTGAACAGTGGACAGACACCCCCCCTTTGTTCCTGGAAGCTTTAATGGGAAACCAGCTTTCCGTCAGCAGCACCATCCTCCTTCCAGTGGGGTCAGAGGCAGCCCAGAGACTGGAACAGGTACAATAAACAAGCGGGGCAGTGCAAGGTTTCCATAAAACTTCAAAGTACCTTTGATTCACTTTAAATAGAGATGATGGCTGCTTCAGTTTAAACACAGATAAAAGAAGGCAACAGTGGGAGGGCTTCCAAAGGTCAGGATTATGCAACCAGTCCCAGTACAGCCTGCTCCCCTGCTCTCTCTCGGGATGTTTGGAGTGCTGAACGTCACTTACTGACACAGCTGCTCAGCATATGCAGTTGTAAACACACTCTCAATGAGTCATGTTGAAAACAGATACATACGGTACCACTATGTTGTAAACAGTGAGGATTCTACGCAACACAAATTGGTTATAAAGTGGTGTATCTGTCCCTCTGACATCATTTTCCAAAACAGTTTAATGGTCTGATGCCAGTATTCACTACTACGTAGAACATAGTTGCTGAAAACTGAAACTGAAACGTGAAAAGACTGAGAACTAACATTTAGCCTGTATTTTGAAGAAAAACATCCTTTACAAGAACTTTAAAAAAAAGAAAAAAAGTCCAACATGGTAGTGCCTCCAAAACAGAATTCCTCCAATGCTGGCCAAAAAATTAAGAAAATACAGAAGCTGAGATTCAGACATTTGCTGAATTTACAGGAGGGGACAAGCAGTGTTAATTTTGACAGCAAAATTTGATTTAGTTTTAATCATAGTCTTTTGACTAAAATGTAATTTAGTTTTAGTCATAATTTAGTCATCTAAATTGTTTTAGTTTTAGTCTAGTTTTAGTTGACGAAATATCATAAGATTATAGTCGACGAAAACTACAGTAGATTTAGTCGACTAAAAAGTGTGTAAAGAGTAATATGTAAACTTTCCCTTCAATTTCTGAAAGTCATTACGTTCACCTAGATGAAATGAAATGACATTCTGTTGTCTTCCGTGTGAAACACGTTAGTTGGGAGCAAGTTGTATACATTCCCGGGTCAGTCTCAAACTAGCTCAAAGTGTGTATGTAACTTCCCTACCACGTCGCTCTGATTGGTTCTCTTCCCAACTCCTCTGGCCTCTTCCTAAATCGTCATTACCTTCCACAAACGAAATTAGTTCTGATTGGATCTCATCTCTGGCAGACATTTCCGTCTCGTTTTTATTCGTTGACGAAAATGTCAATACACCTCGTCATCGTCTTAGTCCTCATGAATGAATTTTTATTTAGTTATTGTCTCGTTTTAGTCAGAAAAAAGGTTGTTGACGATAACTATGACGAAAGTTTTTCGTCAACAAAATTAACACTGGGGACAAGTAATTAAGAATTTGTTTCACAAAGTTAATAAAGTTTCCCCTGACTAATTTTACATTTTTCTTTGTTCAGAAAGTCAGTTCAAACAGTGTGTTCACCTCTATATTTACTTCAGTTTATTAGGATCCTATTAGCTGCTGCAAATGCTGCTGCTACTCTTACTGGGGTCCAACAATGCACATAAAATTAGACAATACATAACACATAACAATACATGCATCACAACATAAATAAACAGAGTAAAAGGAAACGCACAGCACAGACAGCGATGTTATTCAAATGATGTAAGTCGTGGAAACGTCCTTACAGTCGCCATTTCCCTTAATGTTTCCAAACATGGATACCCAGGAGGAAATATGTACTTTACTCAACATAGTAAAAATAAGATGGAACAGAAAGACAAGCAAACATAGAAATTAAAACAATGACAATAAAGAATGAGAATAAATAAAATAAAGTGCTGAGAATGCAGGGACGACATCACATGATGTCATGTAGTCAATATAAAGATGTGATAGATGAAAAGACAACATCATGTAATGTCAATATAAATAAACATAAAAGGAACAAAATATATAAAATGAACAGAATAAAAAAGATTAAATTAAATGATTAAGATTATATATAGTTTATAGTTTTATGTCATAGTTTTTGGCTCCAGGTGTTGAGTCGTATCTGAACATACTCAGAACAGTTCATTGCAATATGCAATGAAACTTGTGAAACTGGTGGACATCTTTGACTTGGACAGACCCACCCACTTTCCTTCTCAGGGCAGCAGTTGAAAAAACAGTCTACTTTGGAGAAAAGTGTCCCGCCATCTCTCCACTCAGTGTTTAGGTGTTGGGCGAGGTCGGGGTTTGGGGGTGGGGTTGGCGGTGGCAGACAGCCAGGCTCTTCTCAGGAAACCGAGGCAGGCAGGGAGTGGTTCCTCTTCCCTTATCACCATATCCTGTCCTCCGCTCTGACGAGCGCGCCGTTTACACCCTTCACAGCTCACAGTGACCGGGCATCAGATTAGCGGTTCACACAGTCATCAATCAGCTTGAACAAACCCCACAACACACAGGCCTCCTGCTGAATACACACTCTGCAGATGGATGGTCGTGCTTTCAAAGTCCATTTCCTCAGCTGTAAGAGAGCGCGGGATCAAAGAGCGGACGACCGAATGTGACTGAAATACACAAACACACTGGTATACATGTTAGTGGAGACAAAAAGATCCTGTTGCTTTTTTCTTTGAAGCTAATATTGCAGCCATATCTTATGTCAGGAGCAGAAGAAGTTATTGTAAAAAGCTGCGGAAAAGTTCAAGAGTCCAGATCTGCTGCACATTCTTTTATTGAAGTCTTTAATGACCACATGCTTTAGATTAAACTCTACAAACGCTCTATAATGTTGGAGATCAAACAGCACACAGTGGACTGACGGGTCCTGGGACACGGCTTGTCCAGCCTGTATGAGTTCCTAAAGCTGAAACCAGCACTGAAAGTATGAAGTTTGAAGCTACCTGTGCAGTAACTGTCCGTTTTGATACTTTATAGAACTGGTGTTAGACCTGCTGCTGATCCACTCGCTGTGACTGTTTCTCAATCTTATCGTTAACTTGCTGGCCATGTTACCAGGGTAGGGACCAAGCCATTGCTTTGCAAGTCACAAGTTAGTCTGTAAGTCTTTGCTCTCGAGTCAAGAGTAGGGCTGCAGGATATGGTAAAAAGATTATTTTGGCTGTAATTGCGATTGCAATATGAGATTCAATTAGTGGGAATATTCAGTTTCATTAAAACTTTCATTTTTAAAATCATGATGATGTGATATATGATGGGGTCTGTACCAAACAAACAACAAAGATTTTTAGGTCAAGTCATCTCTGCTGCTCTACAGTACTTCATTATAATGCTGTTTTCTCACACATTTTTCCTTTTTCAAAAAATTGCAATTTGGTTCTCATTCTGTGATTTGGATATTGCACTTGGCCGTATTGCAGTTTCGATAAGTCAAGAGTTGAGTCCCAAGTCAGGAGCTGGTGGGAAGTTGCCTTGAGTGCCTCACATCTGGCCCACCAAAGCTCCACATCTGGCCCTCAGAATGGCCACAAGTATTGTAATATTTATATATTTGTAGTATTAGTGGCGACATTCCTGTAAAAAAAGTGTTAACAGTAAGTCACTGCAAATGCAAACTGAACATTTCCTCCTGCTGTAACGTCACATTAAAAACAACTGACAAAACATGAGTTGATTACGGAGTAGTCACAGAAAATGCAATGTTTTTGTCGGTGAGTTTAGCACTTACTATCATTAATCAAAAACCCATCCACAAAAAAAAAAAAGATAAGTCTTTTTGTGCAGATCAGTTTGTATTATTTCAGAGTAAACAGTGAGGAGCAGCCACAGTTAGCTGTCAGATGAAGAGCTGACAGGCTGCACATCTCCAGCTTGTCAGTGAGGTAACCAGCTCCTTTCATTGTGCCCTGCTGTTCACATACTTACACCACCAACAGCATAAATCAGATCACAGCTGCTCACAATGTTTTTTCTCTTGTTGCCTTGTTACGTCTTTAACATAATTTTCGCCTTGTTACATAGTTACTGTCTTGCTACATATTTTATGTAATTTTCATCTTATATTTTTTACATCGCTTTTGCTTTGTTTATTCTTACGTCTTTTACGTAATTTTCGCTGTTACGTAGTTTTTGTCTTTTGACTTCATTTTTGCCTTGTTGGGTCTTTTACACTGTTTTTGCCTGTTATGTCTTTTACATCATTTTAGCCTTGTTATGTAGTTTTTATCCTGTTATGTCGTTTGAATTTTTTCCTTGTTACATAGTTTTTGTCTCGTTACAACAAATGGATACACCAGGGAATCATCTTTTCTGCATTCTTGTCTCATCCATTCATTTTTAAATCAGACTTCATATTGGGAAGCCAGTACATAATGATTCAAGATAAAAAATAATCCCCTCAAATGCATTAAAGGTGTAGTTAGCGATGTGGGAGAAAACGAGTAGAGAGGTTGTTGATATTTGAAGTGTAAACAAATACAGACTCCCCCCCCCTTCATACTCCACCCCGAGCTCTACCCCCGAAGTTCATGGACGCGCATTGTCATGGAAACGGCCGTAGAAACTAAAGCAGCAGTAAAGCAGCTGAAATAGCCAAGTTGTGAGTTAGCACACTGCTAAGCCGCAAAGCTAAGGTTAGCTGACCCATCAGACAACTGTACCCACAACTCGACTGCTATTATAAATAGATAACATCACAACAACAGTACATTTTGGCAGATTAGACAATATGATGAATGCCCGACGGCTGTTACTGTTATGTGAAGCACCGCAAAGTTAATGTTGCTCACCTGTCCAGCAGAAAGACGGCGACCTCCGCATACGTTTTTAATCCGTTTTATTCCGTTTTTTTAAATTTATGCCCCTCTGACTGTTTTCTCTTGGGATGATTTTCAGCCATGGCGAATGCAAAATATCTGCACCTGATATATCGTCTCTCTCTTACTCTAACAGCGCACCCTACGTGACCTACTACTCCCCCTCCCACTACTCCCCCTCCCCCCCATGTCTGATCTGTGCACGAGTATGAACCGGCCCCCCGGGCATGAGGAGGTGGATCCATGTTCTGGTGGCTCGGTCCGAGCCACAGATTTACCTGCTGAAATTCAGAGCCCAGGCTGTGTATTGAAACCGGATTTTTTTCCAGCATGCTCTCAGAAGTGACAGCTTGTGGATAGTGAGGAGAAATACGGTGATTTTGACCATGCGTCGGATTATATGGCTAACTATGCCTTTAAAACTAAAGTAAGACGCCTGTTTGTATGTAAGGAGTAGAACATGCAGATATTTATGTTCAGATGTACAGTAGGAAGTAAAAGTAAAAGGTTGTCAGAAAAAAGTACAGTAACAAAGTATTTGTCCTTTGTTACTTCCGATTTGTGCTCTGGATCAGTGATGACTGTCTCTTTGGTCTGAATAGTAAAAGAGAAAAAAGACAGTGACATCATCCTTCAGTGTCCCCGATCTATGGTTACATTCACCTGTCTAACTTGGAGATGTTGAGACCAGCAGTATGCTGCATCTTAGCTGGTCCCCCTGCTCTCCTCTCACACTAATCCACTGTTAATTAGTCCACATCAAAGTGAGGAGTCCCGGCCAGAACTCTGGTACAGTTCCAGGAAGTCAGGCGGGCTGATATGGATGTTTGGGAACAAGTGACCCCTGAAGGCCCCCCCTGCCACTGTGCTAAAACGTATTGGTCATCCTCCAGCTGAGGGCCATGGGAAGAGGGAGAGGCTTAACCTGGCGTGCCAGCCAGCCCTGTGTGAGCTTTGTGTAATGGAAAATATACAGGCCCACCGGGCACGCCGCCATATTACTGTGGAGGAAGGATGCTGCAGATGCAGGAAGGGCACAGAACCAACTGTGCTCACAGTCAGTCCCTGATGAGGACTTCTACTGTTCCATCCATCAGTTTACTGAACCAGACAGCATGACGGTAAAAAAATATATTTATGCATTAAATTAAAAAAGTTTGGCTTTAAGTTCATGCACGGCTTGTGAAAAACTGGCATAAATAACTCCCCATTTGATATTCTTTTTGAGGCTGCTGGACTCTGTGGTGAGCATGCTGAGAAGCCAGTCTGCCCACATATTTCATTATCTGTCAGACACTTACAATATGCAGCAGTTTCACCTCCGTTATGCCCGTCTGGTTGACCAGGAGGAGGTGTGGGTGTGTGTATGGAAGTGTGTGTCACATGATTGAGACCCACCAGAGAGCCCAAACAGGAGACCTGAGTGTAAAGAAACAAGACCATAACGGTTCGTGTGCTTCCCCCACCCCTCCTCACCCATAATCCCCAGGCTTCATGTGTTTGTGCCTGGTATTGTTCTCAGAGCAGACCCTGTCTGAGCCAGAACAACCCCCACTCCTCCCAAAACACACAGAAACCAGAACTAGAGAGAAACTGTACAGAACTCAGACCAAACTCCATTCAGAAAGTTAGCACTTTAATATAGCCTTGCTTTTATGCTAAGCTAAGCGCAGTTAATCGATCATCAGTTAAAATGATCGACTATATATTTTCAATTCAGTTTAATTCAGTTATGTTCAATTTTATTTGTGTACTGTCAAATCATAATAAAGTTATCTGAGCGCTCTTTTCATACTCTTTTATTGTTCCCACCAAGAGCAAGCACTGAAACATAAAGCACCTAAAAATATAGGCTACACCAAATTGTTCAAAAAGATTAAAAAAAAAAAAATCTTGTTGGGGTTCCTTAACTCTAGATCCCTGGTCTGGACAGGCATGGCTGAACACATATCTTTGTTTATTTAATATTTTGGTTTTTAGCTGCCAGTTCCTGCAATCCCACGTCTGTCATAGGTTCAGAATCACCAGCAGTGTTCCTAGTGTATGATAATTAATGTATTTGTACCATAATTTGACCCCATTTTATGATGTACAATCAGTAATCGATTGAGGCTCCAGACCCACCAGAAAGCCCAAACAGAGCAAGAGAGTCTGTGTATGAGATGGTCTGGATGGAGGAACACAGGGAGTCCATCCAGGAGGCCGCGTTTTGCATCCTGTGAAAAGCCAAAAGTCAACCTAACTTAGTTTTAAGTTACATAAGGTTTATTTTAACCCAAAACCATGATCTCATCTTAAACCTGAAAAAGTAGTTTTGGTGCCTAAATCTAACCAGTGCGACTGTTTCACAACATTTACCACCTGTTAAAAACGGCTCATACGGACACTAAAGGGAACCTTGTTTATCAGTATGAGACACTGAGGGACGAGACAAATCAGTGTCAGTATTTGATGACCAGGGATGGGTTGTCCGTCCTGAAGTCTGAAGTGAATTCTGCTCACGTGCAAAGCTCAGGAGACTGATTATTTGGCTTTTGGCATCTGGTAACACTGGTCTCTCCCTGACAGACTGAGTGAGTCCAGACATGGCTGTAACATGAGCAGCACAGGTAGAGCTGACTGATGTAAATGTCGGCAGCGATTAAAGCTTAAAAGTTGTAAGCTGTCATTCGTCTGTCAGTTTGCAGGGTTTATATAGAAACATGTTTCAGGTCCACCCAAAAAATCCTGAACGCTGAGATGGTGAACAACAGTTTAACGGTCTAACACTTTTTACTTAATTATGCTGGAAAATATATTGTAAAGCTCAAACTCTAAACCCTGTAATAGACCAACCTGACCAAGAGTCAGAGACAAAATGTTAAATCTTTTAATTTTATTTTTTAAAGTGTCTCAGAGTTCTTTTAATGTTAATCAAAAGACACATTTTTATACCATAATTCTTGTTTTGCTTTGATTTAGAAGGGCTACAGAGTTGACATGTTATGGTTGAGACACATCTGACAGAAATATTAATTGAATCTGTCAAAAACAAAACAAAACAAAAAAAAAAAAAGAAAGTTTACCAGTGCTTGAGCAGTATTCCTGTCTCTTTTTTAAAACCAGGGTATAGCTTAGGGTATAGCTAACCCTTTTTATGCCTGATTAAATCATGTTTTTGTACAAATTGTTGACAGAAATCTGAGACACAGATAGAAATTAGAAATTAAAGAAATTAAAGCAAACAGAAACATTTCATAAATAACTTATTCTGAAAGAATACATTTTCATTTAAAAAATGGGTGTTGGAGTGTTGGTATTAATCATTTTTTAAGGTTTTAAGGGTTTTTTGTTTTTTGGTAGAACATGATTTGTTCCAGTTCTTAAGACTGGGTTTACTACATAGTTCACATATTTTCGGCGACATGTATAATGTGTTTAGAGAAAAACTCTGACTTTCTTTTACGTCATTAAGAAAGGGTTACATGCTTTCCAAAACAACATTCCTTCAAAGCACTTTTGCCCCAGTTGTAAACTTCCCGGGAGCTCCCAGGAGAATAAATCACTCAGGGTCCTTGAGTTAATTTCTTTGAAAGGGACAGTTCACCCTGTATTGCTATGTATCAATCTAGAGTTGCAGAGTTTGGGAGATATTGATACTTCTGCCTTTTCTCCAATAAAATGGGACTGAATGGGACTAAATGGGACTCACCTTGTGGAGCTCAAAACACACACACACAAAAAGGAACAATTTTCTTTCTTCAGTAGAATCTACCAGAACTATTTTCTTTCCACTAGAAATAAAATAGTTCCTACAGCTGTTCACAACAAGGTATGTGGATTATCTTATTATTGGAAAGAGACACTCCATATGTATGATGGCAGACTTCTCCAAAACTCTGCAACTCACACCAAATCTATCTAGATGGATAAATATCACTACAGACTAGACAGAAAATATGGATTTTTGATTTTCAAATCTCCCTTTAATAGACTAAAGACACTTAAACACTGAATTCTTATGAACTTTTTCAACATGGATGTTCATTCCTGACAGTATGTGTTATGTCAAAGATCCACTTACTCGCTTTCAGGAGCTTTCACCCACGCCTTCCTCTTTGTACAAGCGATCCATATAAAGGGCACACTGCAGAACATTTGGATTTTAAGCAGCATCCTGCTGTGTCCCTTTGGATTCACAGGCAGCTAATATAAATGCACGCAGTGTTTCCCCCCTCAACTATCTTTCATGATGATGCAACAAGCTCAAGTTTACGGTACTGAGAGGTTCCACTGGTTCTCAGTGTGCTAGAACATGACTGTATAGCTGCAAAGGTCAGTGCTGTCTGTATGTCCTGCTCTGTTTTTCCTCAGAACGCAGTCCTGACTCAGCCTTTTATCTCCCGTTTCTGGGAACTGCTCAGCTGCTACCTGATAAGACAAACAAAGAAAACGCCGACCACATCAGTCCTTTTGTTGCTTTATTCCAAGTGAACAGAGTGGGTCAAACACATAAATATGAACACCCTGCCAGACAGAGAGGAAGAGTGAAACCTGGCAACAGTATCCAACGTATCTTTTATATATGTAAAACGCTTCTTTTGAAGCAATATTTCACTTTTTTCGGCTTCAGAATCATACAGAGAATTCTGTCAGTGTCCTTTACAAAGTCTGGAAAAAAGGACCAATAAAGTGCATTCAGACGCCGGCCCCTCTGCTGAACATGTGTCCTCGGATACAGGTGAGACTGGCTCGGACGCCAGCCCGTCTCAAGAGGACGGATGCTCGACAGGCAGCCGAGGAATATTCCTGCTGAGCCAGCTGGGCCCGTCGATCAACACGACAGCACAGGACACGTCTACAGGGAGCCGCGTCACTGATGAAGTCACAGCTTCCCCCAGCTAAACACTCTCACCTTCTGCAGACACAACTCAGAGCTCCAGGGCTGTTGTTAAAATCATCAGCTTTGTGATTTACTATTTTGGTGTAACCATTTGCCCTCCATAAGTGACTGGGTAGCAAACTACAGAACCTTTTATCACAGTTAATAATGCATTACATGGATGACAATTCATGTTTACAAGTTAAAACAAAAAAATCACTGAATAGATGTAATATTTTAGATGTTCTGTTTTTTTCTTCCTGACACCAGTTCTGGTACCTGAACTTATGCTGGATGCTGCTGAGAATTAGCAGGGTCCTGTTTCAAGTAGAGCTGCAACCATTAATCCCATTAAATTAATTGCAAACTATTTTGATGATCTGTAATTTTTTCAGAAAAAAAGTCAAAATTCTTGAACTGAATATCTTTGGGTTGTGGGCTAAACAAGACATCAGGACATCATTTTGGCCTTTGGGATCCAATCACCATTTTTCACAATTTTCTGATATTTTATAGAGAAAACAACTATTAATCGAGAACATAATCGACTGATTAATTGACTATAAAATAATCATTAGTTGCAGCCCTAGTTTCGGGGCTCATAAATTACGTGATATCCGATTGGTGCATATATTTGTGTAATCTCTGATACCTAATCAAGCTGTATCAGAGGCATTTCTCATACTGGTATCAGTATCAGAACAACCTGAATTAAAAATGGGACTAAAACTGAAGAACATTTTGTCAGATTTGATCTACAGTTGTCAAATAAAAGGCCATAAAATTGGCATGACAAAAATAAACCAATAATAATACCTATCTGTCAATCATGCTAGGCAAATCATTGTCATCAACAGGGGCAAGTTATTCTAATGTTAGCCAGTGAGCTAACTACTGTTAGCTAAGCAGTTTCAGCTTGCCATTAGTGCCAGTGAATTAACGTTAGCTCACTAAGCTAACATTCCAAGTACAAAGTGTATTGTGGGGATCAAAATGTTTTAAAATCACTACACACAACCCACTTGTTAGCTTGTTAGTCGTTAGCTGAGCATCAAACCTCAATGCTAATTTGGCACTGAAATGTTTTCAAAGCACCAAGGAACTACAAGTGTCAAATAAGAAATGTCAAATCTGGTTTGCCTGCCAGCAAGCTAATATTCCTCAGCTTACGTTAGATAACTAGTTTGCTTCTCAGGTAACAGGCAACATAGACTGGTTGACTTAATTAAATATACACGGATATGATAAAATAAATATTATCAAACAGATACTGGAGGATGACAACTGATATTTGTGAGTTAAAACATCCAATAAACTTTTTAACATAATCAAAAAACCAATATCCAGTCAGATCAATTCATTTAAAAATGTGTTATTGGCTCTGATTCAGCTGCCTCCCTGTGTCTGCAGTCCAGCCTACAACACTATCTGATTGGCTGAATGTTGAAAAGTTCTACTTAAACATATGTTTAAAGGACTTTGTGTTACACTAACTTTGTATGATTTAAATTTTTACTGCAAATCTATATCATTTTCTTTGATTGCTAATACTTGGTATCAGCCCTGAAAAAACAATATCACTTTACTTGTTACCTAACAACTGAAAATTAAATTAATAGGGACTAATATGATAGATATAACTGACCAGACAGATTTCCAGCTGTACTTAATTATCTTAAATTTTATCCAATTTTACTGTTACTTGTAATAACTAGCTGTTGTATGAACTGTACATGTAATGTGCTCATGGAACAGAGGTAATGCATTAATTACTGCGGCAAAGGTCCCAATCTGACAGGGAGGAACAGTCACCTGTGCCCTGTCCTCAAAACACAGGATGTGTCTGCACTGCATTGCATTCTGGTCTTCTGAGGAGAAACTGGACACCTCTATTCTGCTGTTGACTTCATCTTGGTATAAAGTGACAACCCCCTTTGACACCAAAACTTAATGTTAAGATTTGACAGAGTAGCATTTTCTGCTTTCAGTGTGGCTGTGCTCAGAATACTGTGGGTCAACATCTGGTCACCTAACAATTAAATGATTGTTTCCATCATTGATGGCCATTTTGACCAGTGTTAACATGATTTCGGGCCATCGTGTCCTTACTGAATCATTACTCTTCATGTAAACGTCCGGACCGAACTCCGATTGTGCAACATGGATACAAAATACTGTCACTGTGCAGACACACAGTCTGCAGCCTCAACACAAGCTTTGGTAGAGTACAAATATAAAGACTGATTGTTTCAGGACAGAGAAGCAGCACAGATTTTAACAAAGGACATAAAATAGACAAGTCTGAGCTCAATGTCCACTTTACAGAGTTCGGTGTAAACTTCATAGCTTGCTGCTGCTGGACAGCAGAATATTGGATTTCCTTTAGAAGGACTTGTTGCTGATAGGATGGTTGGCATCCAAAGTCCACAGGGCAAAATCAATCCCGCTGTCCTCTGTGGCAGCCAAACACTGGCTGACCTGAACAAACAGTTCCACTGGAGGGATCAAACTCAGCCAACGAGACTTCAAAGGGCAGCCGAATGACTTGTCCTAACGGACTGGCAGATTGTCCTCAGCTCACAGGAGTTCTAATGAAGCTTTGGATCCAGCTCACGTTTGATAGCTCCCACTGATCATCTCTTCTTCTTCTGCTGCCGCAGCATCTTTCTCCTCTTCATGATCATGGCGTGCAGCTTCTCCAGACCTTCCTGTAGTCCCTCGCCGATGATTGCGCAAGCGGGCTGGAGGTGCCAGGGCGTGGCGCTGCTGAGCTCGCCCAGAGCCAGCATGCTCTCCATCTCCGCCAGACTGAGCGAGTTCCTCAGGTCCTGTTTGTTGGCCACCACCAGGACGGGCACGCCCTGGTTCTCCGCCAGCCGTGTGATCTTGTGCAACTCCGTCTTGGCCTCCTCAATGCGCTCAGCATCCACTGAGTCCACCACGAACACAATGCCGTCAGCACAGCGCGTGTAAGAGCGCCACAGCGGACGCAGCTTCTCCTGACCGCCTACATCCCAGAAGTGGAAGGACGCCGTCCGCTGGCTACCCAGTGACACCTTTATCTTCTCCGTGTTAAAACCCTTTGTCGGGACAGTGTTCACGAACTCATTGAAGCGTAGGCGGTACAGTACGGTGGTTTTGCCTGCACAATCCAGTCCTAGAATGACAATGTGGAGTGCCTGGAAGGACGGCAGGCAGGGTAAGAGGGAGTGATGATCTGATAATCCGTTCCCCATCTTGGTAGCAGGAAGGATGGTCACCAAATATTGACGGGGCTGCTTTTATTCCACAGGGACTGCAGCAGGAACCTGAGGGGGGGTCAACACAGTATGCATAATGAGTCAAAGCACACAAACAGTCGGCTCTCCATTGCTTTACAAAAGACCAAACAGCCAACAAGTGAATATATCCCCCATCTCCCTTTGGACTACACATCCTCACATTATCCTGGCTCTGAGAGATGAATGAGAAATAAAACAGCAGGGTGGATGGCAGGCCATTTGCACATGTAGCGCCACAGCAGCCAGCAGGGATTTCATACGCTAATTTCTATTCAGTCCATGAATCAGTAAACAACAGGATGGAGGCTTTTGAATTCTACCGAAATCCCAGATCCAACCCATCATCATCCAATGTTCAGGTATCACAGGATGGATGGCTGTTTTAACCACAGAGCACACTGACATGGAGATGTAGCTTTAAAAAAAAAGGTGTTGCTCGGCAACATAGACTTCTGTCTAAAAGGACAAGGCGAAATTCCATTTTCAAAATCTATAAATTAATAAATCCTTGCTTACAAGCACACGCACACAAGTCGCAAAACACGATTCAACACTTGTAACAAATAATTAACATGTAATGATTAATTCGGCATATGTATGGTCGGCTTTCAATTACTACATTGCATTACAATCGTGACTTTTATAATTGCTTTTCAGCGGCCGTTCCCGCCCTGCCCACTGCATATCGCCTGAGGGAGATGAGGACACTGTAAACAGGTGAATTATCAAAGTGGACATGTAATTGCAATTCAGCGCGAATTGGTGTATCAAATTTGAACCGAATTTAACACTAATCACTAAGGATTAAGAAAATGTATCTAGTCAAATCAAGCATGACAGGTAAAGCTAGCTTGAGAGTCGGCCGCTTCAATTTGCGAGATTTTTAAATGGAGCCTGGCGTGCAGCTCCCTCTCGGTCATAGCACACCGGGCTCGAGCCAACAAGTGTTGAAAAATGACAAAAGTTAAACAGGTTTTAATGGGCCCAGTGTGGCTGACAATCAGGCCTGCACAATTATTGATGTATAATTAATGAAACGTAACGGAACCTGACAGCACAGAGGGATGGTTAACGGTATTTCTCTCATTCAGGGAAATTAACGTAATTTCAGCCGCCTGTAACGTTAAATGTCAACCTGACAGAAGGTATCACGATGTGTTTTACGTTGAAAAGCATCAGTCACAGAAGAGTCGTCCTAAACTTACCTTCACACACAATGTTAGTCCATTCCACACTGACAGTATGTCCATTAGAGCCGTGTCCCAGCTTCTGTCTCTGTTCATGTCCTCAGACCTATTGAGACTTCCAGCTGAAAGGACTACTCTATCTATTCCTCAGCGGCGCCAAGCGACACACAGTAAACAATACGACTTCCGCTAACACTTTTCAAAATAAAGCCCTTGCTGAGCAACTGTGTACGGAAGCTCGTTTCAACCAAGTGAAGAAAATATAATAAGAAACTTTCTCGAAATAATAAATCAGGATCTCAAAATAATGATTGAATGAATGATTATGACTATTTTAAGATATTATCTAATTATTTTGAGTTAATATTTGCTATTTGTTATATTTTTGTGATTCTAAGACATTATTTGGAGCAAGTTTTTTTTTTTCTTGAATTATTGTTTTGAGATACTATTTGCAACTTTTGCCACTACTCTGAGATTATTTAGATTTTTTGTTGTTGTTATTTTGCAATACTATTTTGCATAAGTCATTATTTAGGAAAGTTTCTTTTTTTTGAGATGCTATAATACATTTATTTATGGTCCGTGTATTATCCGTCCATTCAATTATTCCATTCAATCTAGTAAACGAAAAACGAAAAAACGAGTCAATATTTTGTTTATTTGTTTTTCTGTATAACCAAAAAATAAAAGATTAGTGTTTGTTTTCGTATTTTCAGCTCAAAACAGAATATATAATAGAGAAGGAAACGAAAACGAAATAATAAATCTTATTTACAATTATTGATTTTGAGTGCGCCTGTTTTGAGCAGTAATTTCTAAACGTGTGTGTGTGTGTGTGTGTGTGTGTGTGTGCTGTGTGTTTTCCGCCCATAGGTGGATCCAGTCTATTA
>JAJHUR010101017.1:0-47439 GCA_027495735.1 Lutjanus campechanus | reverse complement strand
TGTTTTGCATACCTGCAATGCATTACATAATGCAATCCAATATGAGCTGCATCTTAATGCCAGCAGCTAGAACAGGCAGTTAAACTCAGGGAGGTGGAAGCAGCCAAGTGTAGAGATCTCTATAGCACTGGGGTTTGGCGGATACCACAAAGGCAATCTTCTTAACCTTCCATTTGGGTCCACTTTTCCCATAAATGAAACAGCACACTCGTTACTCTGCTAAAGGTAAAACACCGGTAGAGGAGACTTGAGGTGGATGTGACACTCTTAGTTTGAGCATCAGTAACCCAGTGGTTGTTGTCCTAAATGTCTCAAACTTTGATACACAGTACCCACGTTTGTCTACTTTAAATAAAACTCAAATGGACATATACAGCACAATCACAGATTATATGAGTTAATGTCAAATACATAGAGTTCCATTGTTACAACCTACTCTACTACACGGGCGAGTTGGACCACTAGCTGAAGATAGATGTAATAATGAGAGATAATTTACTTAAAAATTAAAAAAAATTTACTCACTAACTACACAATATTGATGTTGCTCATTTAAAGAAATATACAGAATATATTTTTAAGTAATTAAGTCTTCTTCACTGAAGTTTTAGGATGTGGGGAGAGGCCCTCTATTAACCAGCTGCCACTGAATGACAGTAACATCACTTCATGATGATAAAAGCTCAAACCCAGGATTTTTGATTATTAGCCTTATTGACGGAGGTCTCTCCTCTGTGTAAATATAGGCTACATGCCATGATTACCATTACCACTGCTGACCGCACAGACATTGATCATTGACTGGTGTTGTTGATCTGTAAACTTGTCTGATTTTAGCAGCTTGCAAGTTATGGGAAAGTTAACATTACAAGTGTGAACGTTGTGTGAACATTAGAGATGTTTGCCACGCTGGTAAACTAGCTAAAAAGCTAAAGCCAAACACTGAATTGCCTCGTCAAACTCCGATGGTGAGAAGATTTGCCAGTCACAAAATAAAACATTTGTTTGACTTATATTTGGTGGCATGTAATTAGATTAGATTAGATTAGATTAGATAGAACTTTATTGATCCCTTGGGAAGACTCCCTCAGGGAAATTAAGGAATAAGGAAGGATAAATTATGTTATCTATCACATTCGCTAACCAGCCTGTCGCTCTTTGAATTCCTTGAACAGGTCAGCGTGTCTGTCAGTGTTCTGCTTCTCACCATGAAAGCAGGAAAATGTTTGGCACGACCACAATGCCTGCAGGGATTGAAAGTGAAGCGCGGAACACCACACACACAGCACATAGCCCCGTTATTGCACATGGAGCAATATAACTGTTATTAAAATGTTGTCATTCATGAAGTATCGGTACCGATAAAAGGTGCTATTGTACCTTTATAACAGCTTGGTACTGCAATACCTTTCTAGTATCAGTACCGTGCTGCACTACTAGAGACAGTATATGAGGGGCAGACACAGAGTCAGTGGGATGTACTGAGTCAAATGTTTGTTTGTTAGTCTGATGAACATGAATTAAAATCAAATGAAAAGGAAAAACAAAAATAATACTGAATTATTTGAGAAAACCTCATTAAAGAATATGCTTACTAGTATTAACACCCAATCTGTTGTATTATCTCCTCACAAACACTGTGCGAATATTCTTGTATGTGTTTGCTTACTTTTAAATTATAGTGTGGTGATGGTGGAAAAAGAGCAGCAATAGAGAATTAGTTTTAAAAACAAATAGAGCCACAGGGAAGTAAAACAGAAAAAATGTTAAATGAAATATGGAGCAGAGAAATAAGAGATGGGGAATATTTTCTAAGTGAAATAGTGGCGCTGGGTGAAAAAAAAAACAGCCGTCATAGTTCAATAAGCTTCCTTAGATAGCAAGGAGATGCAGTTTCCCTGGCTGGTTATTTGAAATCTATGTTCTCAGGCTGGGGAGGTTCCACTTGACTACATTTGATTCATCAGTCAGGAGCTGAAAGAGAAAGTCAGGCCTGTGTGGCATCATTTTCTCCCTACAGTCTACAAACCAGCCTGGGACTCTCCACCGTACAGATTGTGTGCCTATTTCAGCTTTAATTCCTGATCTATGTCTTGTTATTTACCTGACCTAACCTTTCAAGATGTGTAAATTCTGTAAATAAGGCAGAAGTTTTAAGTGCTGGCACCGTGACCAAGCTAGTGCCAAAGGCTAATACACCTGACCTTTACGAAATTAATTCCAGCCTCCTCTATGCGCCGTTTTGTAAATGAAACCATTAGCTAACAGTTGGCTTTGACTATAGCTTTCACATACATAGTGAAAATCATGTGATTATCCACTCACGTCCAGCAGCCTGCAGCCAGTTCCACCAGCCAGTTGCCCACAGCAGAAAACTGAGAAACAGAGTGGCCGTGACAGCAGCAGTGCGGCTCTGTCTCTTTGCTGTCACCGTTCAGTGAAGCACACAGCTCTCAGCAGCTCGCCTGACAGCGGAACGACACAGAGTGACACTCATTCTCTACGAAATACAGCATGGGTGCTGCACCCTCCTCCTCCTATCACTGCCACCCATGAGATATCACCCACATGGACCTCCCAACTCCGCCCTTTTGTGATTTCCAATAAAGCGGTCTTCTCCTGCAGTGTGCGGCATTCAGCTCATTACCCACACCCTCCCCATTTTCTGCATTTGTGCTTCTGACTAATATTCAGTTATGCATTTCACACAGTGTAAACAAATTTTCTGACTCAGACACATTTCTACAAACTCTCTTTGTACAATTTGAATTCATTCATTGTGCACAAAAAGTGATGTACCCGTCTCTATTTTCCTCCTCTGTACATTTCTACACAGCACCAACATGAGAAGCTGTGGAGAGAATATCAATAAGCTTTGCTGTAACAACAGTTAGTACAACAGTCCTGCCCAAATCTTTCATTAATAATGACAAGGTGTGGACACACCAGCACAACACCTCATTAACCACAATATCCAGTCTGACCTCTCTGCTCTGCCCCAGTATTACATTAGGAATGCATAAGAGTGCCCTTCAGTGGAGAGAATGAGAGAATGCAGTGCCATATAAGCTGCCCTGCATGCTAGAATTGCTTCTTAATGGTTAAATACTTCCCTGAGGTCTAGTACCTATACTTTAAATCTGAGTCACATGCATACTCTTAAACAGGTTTTAGAACTGTTTCACCATAAATGCATTACAACTTTCTGCATCCTGGTGCCTCGCTTCCTGCCTAAATGTGTCCAAACATGATCAGTGGTGAAGCCACTCTGTGCTGGCTGTACCATTGTTTTCCTGTGGGGAGAGCAGCTGCACCCAACTAGGCACTACCTTTGGTGTGGTGCACCTCTTGAAATTGCCAGAGCACTGCGCACAAAGTTAAAATATTTCAACTTTGACCTTGATTGCCACTGACCTTTTAAAGTGCAACCGATGAGATGACAGCTGTATGTGACGATGTAGCCAGAGGTGACACATAAAAGCAGGAGAGGAGGCGAGTGATGGAAGAAAAGTGTTTCAGAGTTCCCTGAACTCTATAATTCAACTTTAAAAACATATCACAATCTCGCCAGTAAAGGTAATGCATGCCAAAATGTCAGCAGCTAGATGGGGCTACAGAATTTGTGAATAGGCATGTAATTTACAAACTTAGCCAGTTCAATGTTTAAGTTAGCTTAGCTGCTTGTATACCAGGCAGACATGACGTGTAGTGCTGTGCTTTGCCCCTCTGCGCCCTACCTTGCAATGAGCAAAGAGCAAACTTCTTATCATGTGAAGGCAGCTTAATTGTTGCTGCTTTTCTTCAACAGCTTCCTGGCCAGGAGAGTTTTATGTTTATTAGGAATGTTCCTGAAGACTCATTTCTCTGTATGTCAATAAACAGAAATTTTTATTTAAACTAGTCGTTTTTTTAGAAAATAGTGAAACTTGCTCACAATTTATTATTTGATAAGGTTTAACATCTGAAAAAAAATATTGCCTATAATATTGCCACAACCAAATTTTAAACTGCCACTGACATGTCCGGCATTTTGCACCATGTATCATGAACATTGCATTTTATTCTACAAAAACAAGACGGCAACTCACTAAATGTGTCACCTTTTCACACCGAGCAGAATCACAGCATCTGGAAGCATATTCTACTTGCTAGTACTTGCTAGTAGTTATTTGCCAGTTTATTCAGAGACAGCCAACATACTACGATATTATCATTTCCTAGATCAAAATACTGAAAAACTCCACTTACATGTCATCATTGTCTTACCCGCTGCTTTTCACATTGACAGATATTGATTGCAATATCTGTCTGTTAGCGCAAGGAGAGGGAGGCTACAGCCCTGACTTGTGGCCGGTGGCTGTGTAACACCTTAGAGGCCACAGTTAACAAGTGTTGCACATTAATAAAATATTAAAAGATAATTTAACCGACTAGTATGGTAGCGATGGTAGCAATGTTTAGTCGTGCGTACATCTGGTGTTTAATGACATGACAAGGTGATTCCACTCATTCTGAAGATCACTCAGTAAAATGTAAGATTTGGTCCTTCAGCAGAGCGTGTTGGTTTGTCTGTGAGAGAGCTCAGGTTCAGACCACGACAAGGGGTTGATTTGTAACTCAGCCTCCCCGCTGTCTGGGTCTGGCTGGTCTCTCTTCCTTTCTTTCCCACTGTCTCACTCTCTTTCCGCAGACTTATCTAGTGCTGGTATGTTTTAGTGGGTGTGCAGAGAATACCAAGTGGCTGCTCCATCAGGGTGTGTAATTATCTGGCCGGCTGGGCTGTCGTGCTCCTGCTGCCTGCCTGCTTGGGTTCGGCCAGGCCCCACTTGTCCCCTGCCTCAGCTTGGACCGAAGTCCACCACTGTGCAGCAACTGGGTAGCTTTTGTTCTCTGTGAGGTTTTCTATTGTGTTGTCACAGTCGTTTGTTGTTCCATCTGTCTGTCTATATAAAGTGGTGTCTTTGAGGCTTATTATTCAGCATCCACTGACTTTGGGGCAGGGAACTGTAGTGCTGAATCATGTAGTATTACTTCATGTTAAATGGATATAAGATTATGCAATTTTGACATTCAGTATGTAAAATACTGGAGGTAAATAGTGACAGCCGGTGTGGTTAAGGTGTGAGACCTCAGCTAAACCATGTGTGCAGCAGGTTTTAACTCACTGTAACTACTGACGAATGATAAATACCAGATAGAGAACATCTGCAAACTGCTCACCACCAATGCAAAACGTATCTGCAGAACGTTCATGTGAATGTATTTAATTTGGTTTCCTTATAATATCCCCTCCTAGACAGTAAAACGTTGTTGTTAGTTTTACTCAAAGCTCTTGTCAGTGAATAAGTTGTGGTCTTGGTTCAGTTTTTGAAAAGTCGATGCTGACTTGAAACATGAGACAGGGTGTGTTTTACGAATATTTAGCAGCCAAATGTGAATTTCACACTAAAAATACAAAAAGTTTGACATGTTGCAGAGCAAGGCTGTTGTTACCAAAGGAGCGATCGACCGTCTGTGCTCTGTCAGGCAGCTGCGTGAGGGCGAGGGCTTTTTTTTCCAACATGTTTTACTAAAACTAAATTGAACATTGACTCGAAATACACTGAGCTCCAAAAACACCCATCCAATCAGATTTTGACATTGACAGGAGGCAGAAGATGTGCATTTTTGCCTTCTGAGGTAGTCCGTAAAATCCCAGTTAGCTGCTTTATCAGCTGCTCTTCATTTTATGTTGTACCTCACAGAAACTCTTCACTTACTAACAATAACCAGAAATCAGATACCAGTGATGTTGATAGATTGTAGGGGGGGGGTTCCAATGAAATGGAGTGGGTCCCCAGTAAAATGTGTTTGTAAAAATACTGTAGTGTTGAACTCATGTTTGATATTATAAGGTTATAATTATGGTTATATTCATGCATGTTGAAAATGTATCTGAAAATTAAACAAATAAAATCCCAAATCTGATAGTCATGACATACTAGTCTACAAAATTCAAATAAACAAAATAGCACCACAGTGTAGCACCAGATGGTAGAAAAGTGGTGTCAGGTGGAGTTCTTACAATATCATGGAAAAATAGACTGCATTCCCTAAACACAACAATAGTGAGTTTACTGCATCCTTTCGGCTTCTAAAGCATCAGAGATGCAAGGCGTGTAGCAACATGAACTTTATTGTAACATTACCAGTAAATATAATCCAGGCAACAATAACATTTCTTACACATTTGCCAATAAAAATCGTTATATGTTTATGTAATTTGTAGGAGATAGGAGATGATCAAACGCTGTGCTGTTAGGACTGTGGGATCATCACTTAAGTGACTCTTTTACTTCTTCTTCTTTCAGATGTAGAAATAAAAGTATATTACAGTGACTATATATCATCTACATTCAGGAAAATAAGACACAATTATGTCAGACAAGTTGCTTGAGTATCATTCTATTGGCATCACGCTGCATATTGATCCGAAGATCCTCAGTTTTGCAAATTTAATGTGATCAAGTGTGCAGAAAAACACTCAGCCGACATACTGCACACACGACATGGCCTCTCATTCTCTTTGTTTCAAATATATGCTTATGCCACAGACCTTAGAGAAAAATAATCTCTTTACTTTCAAAGACGTTCCTTGGCCATTATATTTTAATACATTGTTACTCATATCTTTTCTCCCTCATGAGTTGGGTGGTAACTCCTGCTTACGCTGGGCGAAAAGCAAACAAACTCAGCTGCGTTAAAGCTGCTTAATGAAGAAGATTGTATCTCCTCTAAAGATTTTAATCTTCCGTCTTTGATTTGGCGAGATGGTCCAGGGACTTTGTGACACTCCATAATATGCTGTCTGCTCTCTGCTGCTCTCACCCTCACTGTGGAGGAAATGAATATATGGTTGGCTGCTCTTAGTGCTTTAATCCATTTAATGCACCCTGGGCAAAGGAGAGGAGAGAGGAATATGTAGCCTGCTGTGGTGCACATATCTAAAAGAGCTTGACTATTGCATTGAAGCAGAACCGCTGACTGCTTGCAATTCTTGTTGCGGTTGTCATTGTCATGTGTAATTCGTTTGCTAGCATTAGTCAGGGTGTTCAATATTTGAGAAAACGGTTCCTTGATATCTTACAAAAAGTAAATATGTATGCACAATGAATTTCGCTTAGAGCCAAACCACTGCTTTAATCAATGACACTGTCCCACTGCCGCCATGATATATTGACCATTTTACCAACAAATGTTCTGCTTGTTGGTCCAGCTGGCCAGAACCAAGCCCAGTGAAATACACACTTTTATTAGTACTTCTGCAGGCATTCAACCAGCGCAATTAATGGAGAGAGCAGAGTATAAAGATTTTCAGAAAATAGCATCTCACATCATTTCCTTTTTCCTTTTTTTTGTCTTGTTTTTTAACAAAAATTGCTTACCCCAAGTCACCCTTCAGCTCAGTCTGGGGAGAGTCTAACAGCATTCATGCTCTTTTATGCGCTAATAAACTCTCAGAATTCATTTTATAGAAGGAACCCGGTTTGAAGTGTACCTGTGGACGGATGTTTATTCCAGTTGCAAGTGTAGGTGGCCCATTGAGTGATGGCTCCACCATGAGTTGTGATGAATCAGGCAGCAACTGTGCACTTTTATCCCTTTTAATGGGCTGCGATCAATAATGTAGCTCTGTATCAGCAACCACAGACTGATAACTGGGTATGAGGGGGGAGGGAGCCACATGATAATCGATGTGAATGTGGAGATAATCAACAAGATTGCAGGTAATGCTCTCGGTGGTCTGTCATATCGAATCTTTTGCGGGACCTTTTGAAGGGATCGATCAGTAAAATTGTCTCTATTGCATAAAGAATTGTGCACAGCACCCACAGTGCACTGGGGAACATTTATGTCATGATGGTGAAGGCGAGATATAGGAGAAATATGAGTCTATTTAAGACACAGATAATAAGCGTGGGTCTCTTTTGTGTAAGCTTGTCATTTTGTAGTAATTTCAGCTGTTCTTTGACTTGGAAATTTTTCCCTTTCTACCTGACAAACTCTAAAATGAATCCCTCTTTTTATAATTAGGTGCAAAGAAATGGTGGAAGATGCTGCTAATGATTCATCTAATGTTAAATTTCACAGTGAAGGACTTGCAGAGGACTTTTGAATGTCCCTAAGGCGTTAGAAGTGTTCACTCGCAGCTCATTGCCTCTCTCCTTGAAGCCCTGTCTCTGCTAATCGTCACCACTCTTCTCCTCTCCTCTTTACTGTTCTGTGGTAGTGAGTGCTCAGCCATGTGTGTGAAATTTGAGAAAGCAAAGTTGATTGCAAAGTGGTGGTGTTGTGACAGGGGCAGTGAGAGGTTAGAGAAATACAGCATTTGTTTACATGTATGAGGATGTGGGGGAGCGAAAAAGGGAAGCAACAGCAGGACAGTAAGGGATTGGATGGATAAATTACTAGAGGACTTTGGTTATATGGTGTGTGGGAAGAAAAATAGAAAGCTATGCTGGGAATTAGGGCTGCAACAAACAAGATAGATAGTAGATAATTTTCATGATTAATCAATTCGTTGTTTGATTCATGAAATAATGAAAATGGTGAAAAATTTCCCAAAGCCCAAGTTGACATCCTCACTTTATGTTTAAGATATTTAGTTTACTAAAATGACTCAAAACAATTAATTAAGCAATATTACACAGGGAATCGTGGTCCTAACCACATCGCTGAGGTGCTAACAATGGCAGTAAGGCTGTATTCATATTGTGGGGCTCTCAGAATACAAAACTTTTTGTTAGAGTTATCTCTGTTTCCCTGGAAACACATCTCACTAATAGCTCAAAAATAATCAGTCAAGTCAGTAGAACTCCTATATAATGAAACCTGGTCTATTACTCCAGCAAGTAGACAGAATCTTAGTCACCTAGCAACAGAGATTTCTAGTCTCTCAGCTGTCAGCCAGCTTTTTTCTAGAAACATGGGATCTCCAAAACTAAATAAATACCACACATACAAACACAAAACTGCTTTACTAGTTCAAAAAAAAATTAGCTACTATGTCCGGAAACTCCACACATTTTTAAGCTCGTAGCACCGTGGCACAGACTCATCGGCACAGCTGATGCCAGTAACATCAAGGCTGTACAGAGTTTCTGTGTGATCCAAATGTTTCCAATAACCCCCGACAAGTCCACAAGCCAAAATATATTACAAAAAGATAGATGTAATAATTTCCAAAATGTTCTTATCTAGCAAACTATTCAGCTTTGATACATATTTGTTGGCCTTTAGCCTTTCAAAAACAACGTTTTCACTGCAGTCACAGAACTGTCACAAAGAGAGGCATGCACTTAATGGGGCACTGTAGCAGCAATCTAACAGCACCATAAATTATGTTTATACAAGAAAGCAGATTTAATTATTCTACAAATAGGAGTAATATTTTTAGTAATGAGCACAGTGTGCTGTCATGCTGGTTTGAGAATTTTCCAAATGTCTAGTCGATTGCTTGGTTGACACTACCTGCAATTAATCAACAATTAATTCGATTAGGCTAATCAACTCATCCTCGCAGCTCTACTTGGACTATCAAGTTAATAAAATTATACACAGTGGGCTGCTGTTAGTGGTAGCATTGCAGCACTAGAGCCAGAGATGCTTTCAGGCTTGTGAGCATACGCTTGAGCCTTTTACTCTGAACCCACAGGACAAACAAATGTCTGATTGCATTAAGGTAATTAATGGCTGACTTGTGATACTGTGTATGAAATGTCATTTACAGCCTTCTCTCCACTGCTCCACTGAGCCGCAGAGAGAAAATGAACCAAACACAGCACAAACAGTGGCTAGATTTACAGATTATGTGCTTCTGAACCATTCAAGGTAATAAAGTCGGGTGCTTCAGAAAAGACAAAGGATATTTATAGTGTCCCAGTAAAAGGAGCTGTATGTACTGGGAACACATGATCACAGTTGGCAGGGCCATTACAGCGCAGGTAAACCAGGCTGAAAGGTGTGTAACTGTAATGACAGAAGCTAACTTGTCAGCAAAATTACTGCAGCTTTTTGTCACACTGTGACAAATGGCTTGTATGGTTCAGACAAAATTGTTTGTTTTTGAGGCTAGGGGCTGTTTCATCTTCAAAGCCACGACTTTACTGCCGTCATCTTTCTTCAGGATTGATCACATGTTGAAGTCAAAACAACAAATGATGAAAATTCAACTTTAATTTGTTGGATGTGGTTAAATTTCTCAGCATGCAGGGGGGGGGGAGTGTGCAGACTGTAAAGTCTGCACACTCCACTTTATTTCCTCATTATAGTTTTGGGATTTTGGCTGTGACAATGAGAGGGACTCCACATGCAATCGGCTTGTGTAGTCAGTCAGTAAGGAGGCAGGCAGGCAGGTGCTGAGCATAGATATGTTTCTTATCGTCAAGTTGCCTCCTCTTGGCTCATCACAGTCCAAAGCACATCACGCACACATGCACACATCACACACAACAGCATCACACTTCCTTGGGTGTGATACAGAGGCAGAGGAAGTAGAGGGAGGGGAGAGGGAGGAGAAAAGAGAATCTATTTACCTGTTTGGAAAAGAAACTCTTGGGGTAAATGTTCTGTGTTTTGACAGTTGATACACTGTATTTTTTTTTCACTCTGACATTATTATGAACAAAATCACATTCTTGAGTTTATCTTCGGGATTACAAAATAATGGCCCACTGCGGTACGACAGAGCCCTTCCCTCGGTGTATCTTATTAAGAGTGTGGCCAAGTGCTGCATTACTCAGCCTGCGCCTCAGCATTTTACTTACTTACCAGGACGGACTGGAACGGTAGCCAGAAGCTCTGAGGTGACATTTACGATTTTAAGATGAGAGTTGCATGTACTTAATTAAGAAATAGCAGGGGACATCAGCCACTGTCTTCTTCACTGTTCCCTTGGAAAGCTTATTTCATGCTCCAGAAAGCCTTTACATCACACACGTGCACAAACATGTGTGGGTGTGTGTCTGTCTGTGCGAGAAGTACACACAATAATTGAATCCCAGATTAGAAGTCTTAGCATGTAGATGTGTGCAAGCACAAAATATGTTTTCTGTGCTATATGTGAACAGTAGTTTGTGCAGATACATTAGGACCCTTTATGCTTTTGGCCATGTTCAGGGTATTGCACTGAAATTATAAATTGCTTCATTATTTTTACCCTCCTTATTGCTCTCTCTCTCTCTCTCTCTCTCTCTCTCTCTCTCTCTCTCTCTCTCTCTCTCTCTCTCACACACACACACACACACACACACACACACACACACACACACACACACACACACTTATTTTCACATCTAAATGTGAGTCTACAGCAGAGCCTTGATAGTTTCTTAATATTTGGGTATTATACTTGCAACTAACGATTGTTTTCATTATCAGTGAATCAGTTTTCCTGATTAATTCATCAAATGTTTAATATTAAGCCAAAGTTTGCACCTCCAAATTGCTTGTTTGATTTATCCAAGCAGCAACCTCTAAAATGAAAAAAAGTAAAATAAAATGAAAAAAAAAAAAAAGAGAGAGAAGCCAACAGTGAAAGTGCCAAAAACTGCATTTCCTCCAATGGCCACTTGTGGCTGGCTCCAAAAGTGAGTCAATCCCTATAGACTGCTATATTAAAACACACAACTTTAAATAGAAATGAACATATATAAACATGTTTACAGCCTGATTTTTATCTAACACCCTGTCACTCTAGGGTTGGGCTGATTGATGATTATCCATTGCTGACAGCTGTCAGTCATCGACCACTGTAACACCATTTTTGATGTTCTGCTGGTCATTGCATGTTATGTCTCCATGTCCACTTTATTATTTTTTTTATTAAAACTGACTAGTTAGGCAAGCAAGATGCGTGTTCTTTCTTCTCTGCGGGCAGCTTAGTGTCTCTTATAGAGAGAGAGAGAGGGCACACAGATGTGATTGTGCAGGGTAGGAACTGAATGAGGAGAGGAAGCTGGTGAATTACAGAAATAAAATGTTATTATAACAGTTATATTCTAAGCACAAATAAACACAGGCACATATGCCGCTCACCACTGCACAACCCTGCGACTAAGCACTGCAATGCTTGATTGTGTCTGTGTCTGTCAGTGGGAGGTGGTGATGACTCCAGCTAGTGAGCAAGATCCCCCCCCCATCATTATCCAATCCTGACTCTATTAAGACTTAAACTTATACATAATTAAAGGTTTTGCTGCTTTGAGTGGCAGGTGGGTACCATAACAACAACAATGGATTTAACCATCAGTCCAAAAGCAAAATATATTGCTCACTATCAGAGATTACTTTCAAAATGGGGAATATTTACATTTGACAAGCTGCAAGCCGTTATTTTTCCACATTTTTCTTTCTTGCAAAATTACATTCAATTAATTAATTTCCTAATCATTTCAAGTTTACCATTGAAAATCTTCTACTTATCAATTTTGATGGCACAGAAGTTACCAGACACACAGTGGATATACACTGATGTTTCATAGGACTATCAGGGAGTTTATGTGATCCATTCTGTCACTATTCTACAAAAAAAGATAATAGCCTTCACATTTTTTTCTGAAATACCTGAGGTCGGTTGTGATTTACATATTCCTCAGGTCAGTGATCACCATAGCAACCTGTGGAGCAAGGAACAAAGTAGTGTCTCTACGGTGCAGCAGCTGTAAGCCTGAGGGCTGAGGAACGAAGAGAGGTCATGAGTAAGACGATGCACTGTACAAACCCCCGAGACTACATCTACATCTAGCTCTACATCCACATCATCCTCTTACTATTACTGGTATATAACAAAGGCTCTCTCTCTCTCTCTCTCTCTGTCTTCTGCTTATCCTTTATCTTGTGCAAAAATGTTCAGAATCAAGAAATGTCAATCTAACTGCACATACCTGGAGGCTTACGTCAGTCAGTTCAGTGTATGTCATTGAGTTTGCTGTTACACATAGAAATGCTCATGCAATTTAGTGTTGTGACTTAGGATTTGTAAAAAACTTGGTTTATTTATTCAGTGCTGATGTACACGTGTGTGCATAGTGATGTAAAATACTGTATGATGGAGATAGTGTGTTATATTACTGTTCTATGTATCACTCAAATGATATCACAATTGATTTAGAGGACAGGAGGTATCAATATGTGTCAGCATGTATACAGCTCTATCCCTAATCTTTAGTTTCTTTGTATTCTGCTACAAACTGTCTGTCTGGGATTTATTTTTTGTTTGTTTCTCCACTTCACTTGTCTCTCTCTATCTTGCTGTCTGTGTGCTAATGTGCACACACATGCATATGAATGGGATTATGTTCGTGTGGGTGTCTCTGCCTGCTGTCAAGCTGATTTCAGAGTAGTTAAATAAAAATGTAGCCACAAATATCACTCGGCAGGTCCGAGTGCTGTGGGAACTGTGGATCAACTCAGAAGTGTAGAGTTTTATATTGGCCGAGTTTTGCTGAGTTTTGGTTCTACAAAACTGCCTGAAATATTGAATTGATAAAAGTATTATAGTGCAATTGAAAAATTCTGTAAATTTGATGTGCTGAGGTAGAATTACGACTGTCAAGTTTTTATGCCTCCGCACTGGTGACAGCCATGACCGGAGGAATTATGTTTTGAGGTTTTCTGTCCGTTTGTCCATCTGTCAGTCCATCCCATTCTCATTAACTCAATATCTCAGCAACTCCTTGAGAGAATTTTGATACTCATAAATACATTATTTAAGATGCTTAAATGCAGATGCAGAGAGTTACTAGTGAAATTTGTCTGCTTTAGGAATCAAACACTAAGGGTTATATCATGTATTCAAAGTAAGAAAATTTTTGTACATGGTTTATAGAGCACCCAACTCTTTGCTTTTATCCCACAGTGAAAATAAAATTTGACTATAGGTGAATTTGGGTTGTCATTATTAATAGGCAAGTTGTTACCTTTAACAAGAAGGGAGGAACCGGTTTGTTTTGTCCACCTGCAACTAGTGAGCTGACTCACGAACAACTCTTGGTTCTCTATAGTTTAAAACATTTTGTTTCAAGACACAACTGACAGAAGGGCAGTACTCAGAAAAGGTCACAATATATATATACATATTCATCTACTACTTCAGCACCACGGACAGGGCCATGGAGTTAGGCTACTGACAATTCACAGCCGTGCTCAGGGAGAAAGATTCTAACTTATACAATCCTTTGTCAGATAAAAGATCAACGTGTCAGACAGACTAGACTAACATATTCACCTAATCAACCCCTCTGCTGCTGCACTCTCTCTGCTACTAGGGGATGAAGAGCGGGGATGGCAAGTTAAGGATGCATTTTGGTCATCTTGCTTATAATTGGAATGGCATCCCCCCTCAAATCGCTTACTGGTCATAATGCATAATTAACCTCATCAGTCAGCCTCTAGTTTGTAGTCAAAAGTATTAGACACTTGAGCTTAGAATTCATTTTAATTCGAATCTCTCATGTTTTATGATTGTCGATATAGTGCATATCCACTTATAATGCAGCACATATCCTTTTAATGCATAATTCTTTGTTGTCCTCTGTAAAACAGTGTCAAAGTGAAGACAGCATATTTCTCACTGGAAATTGATCTCTGAAATCACACGTCAGTATGGTGATAACTTGCCAAAAATACACTTAATACATCTTATTAAATTTCTTCAAAGTCTTCACTACATACATTATATGAGTCTGGACAGACACGGATGTAAACTGCAACTTGACTGGTTGGCGGAGGCATAAGACTGCGAGGGCGTAACTGCAGTTTGATTCCAGATTGAACTTTGCTTCCATAAGTTCAGGCTCATTTTGTTGGCCCACGGCAGCTAAACGATTAGAAGTGCCAACAGACTTTTAATAACTTGAAGTCTTCAGTTTCCAAAGATGATACATGCCAAATTCAGAGATTATTGGATCAACAGACTTTGTAAAAACAGAACTGCATTTCATTCTTTAGTGTTCATGCATTCAGCCTGCACTCTGCATCAGAGCGTCTTCTGTTCATTCTTCTTGGAAACGAAGATCCTGTTGGACCAACTTAAGAAGAAGCTGCATTGGGAATACAGTGTGTTTTTCTTCATCTCAGAAATTCCCGACAAAAAACAAACGAACAAAAAACCCGTTGACTATTATCGAACCATAGAGATCATTTATAGAGATTGAATATAATTGTATTTTAATTACTGTTCTTCAGTTGGGAATTTTTCCTGTTTGTTTGCCAGAAATGTGGAGCAAGTTATTTCTATCTTTGTGGCCTGAGATAGATAACACATTGTAATTAAGTAGTTTTTTGGGATGCTTGTATTTTTATAAGCAGATTTTACTTGTACTTAAGTATGCATTAGACTATGTAATCTACTTAGTTACTTTTAAATTCATAGTTGAATAGTGAGTACAAGTTTATTTCATCCGCATTTTAGTAGCCAGTAAGGTGATTTGATCATAAACAAGCCCAAGGAAACAATGACATACAAACGAAAAACAAAACAAAACACTGCAGAAGGACACATTTGGAGTAAGGATGTTAATGATCAAACATTAATCGATTAACCAATTAAAAATGCATTTATGGATATTTAATAGTCACGTCAGTTATTCTTCTTCATTTGACATTGTTTTGTCTGGCAGAGCCATTTGTTGAATGAGGAGACTTAAACTTTAAATGAAAAATGAAAAATAAATAATGGCAAATAGAAAAACAAACAAAAAATTAAAATGAGGAAAAAATGTGTCTGTTGTATAAATTATTAATGGTCAATCGATAGTTAACGTTTTCAGCTAATGGTTAAGAAAATCCCACAAAATTTGCAGCCCCAGTTTGGAGAGATGACTGTGATATCAACGGTTACAAGTAACTTCTACTCTGATTTTGCTATGTGAATTTGTACTTTTACTTAAGTATATTTCTAACATCAGTACTTTTACTTGTTATTGAGTAATATTATAGCAATGTAACAGTACTTGTTCTTGGGTACAGATTTTCAGTACTCTTTCAACCACTGATAGCGTATATAGTCTATATATCTGTATAGTATCTATATCTGTATATTTTGTACACACAGATAGTCCTGGACTTATGTCTTAATCTCATCAATATATAATATGTATTCAATTGTTCATATATCATTAAATTATATGTAATCAAAATCCAGTCCAGTCCGATCTCTAATTACATCAGTGATTAAATGGGAACTACTGTGATTTTACACATCAAAGTCAGTTTACAGATCTTCTACTGAACATGTGCAAAAAGTTGTATAAAACCATCTGTGGCTGTGTAAAGTCCAATAAATTGCCTCAAGTGAGGTCACTTGAATCAATGTTGGTTGAGGCTGAAAACTACAATTTGGAAATGAAAACAGTCTGTTGGTGCAGAGACAGAAACAAGTGACCTCTGTAGCCCACTCCTCATTTCTTCTCACGTCTGAGGCTAGCGACTTAAGGCTACGTTAGCTACTGCAAACATAACAGAACTGTTTGTGGTGCATGGTGAATAATGTAGGTGCCAGATTTTGAAGGGAGAAAAATATGTGCAAAGAACAGGAAGACATCTTTGGTTCTGCTGCATCAATTTTGATCCTTTTTAAAAAACTGACTATTGTGAGTCTGAGACTGTAATGGAATCGCAATTCTAAATCTGTGGAGTGGGTCTAACTCAGTGTACTGAGGGAAAAGTATGAAAACTTAACAAATGGGCAGATTGAACCACATAAGAGATCATGACATAAAATGACACCTACAGACTGAAGCCACATTATGGGATATTTTAAATCTCCTGAGAGGTTTGTGCTTTGGGAGGCATTGTGTGACTGGAGCCAAGTTTGGTCCTTTTTTAAGGCAGACAAAAGGAGAGAGAGAGAGAGAGAGAGAGAGAGAGAGAGAGACAACTTACAACTTACTGCCTTTATGTGAAATGAGTGTTTGTGTATACACACACACACACACACACACACAAATATACACAGTACAGTATGTGTGTGTATATACTTATTTATTTACATATATATACAAAAACAAAAAACGCAATCTAATGCAAGAATCCAATTTAACAACCTCATCTCACCTCATAACCTCATAAATACTGTAGATGTTGGTTGCCACTAATTATATTTTACCATTTCTCAAAATCATCTTATAAAGGAGATTTTGGTACAAAATGAGTCCTACTCCTATCTTACACCCAGCGCAAAGCTGTTGTGCTGGTGGTGCGGGTGGATTTGCTATCTTACACTTGCCATTTGCCATTTTTGCCACGTCTACAAGATGGCAAATGCACTTGTGTTTGATCTGTGTGGCCGTGGGCGGGAAATCTTAAAATGAGGGCAAAACAAGGGTGTGGCTGGGCGCATTTACTATGTTGTTCTCGACACATTGGGGTAAAAATCACTTGCACTTTAGACTAAATCTGGTCGAAGCGCTAAGTCTGGCACAATCAGTCTATCAGCACAAGATAGCACCTGGCGCCTTTATTTATGTTAAGTCTTTTCCACACACAGGAGTGTGGATTAGTAATGTATCCTTTGAACATATTTTCTATCAACAATAAAATGTAAATATTGAAGTTAAAAGTGTGTGGGTGTGTGTCTTGGCACATACACACACCTCCACAATCAAAAAACACCTTTCATTAATGTTAAACAGCATGCACATGCTTGTGTAAAATTATTCTTACTAATAAGGAATCAGTAATTATTAATATCATTATAAAGCCCAATAAATCTCAACAGACCTGCAAAGTGTGCACGAGATTGGATCACAGCTGTCAGATTGTCTTTAACAGATCAGTCACATGACAGCCAGAGCAGAGGTAGTTTCTGCTCCGCTGCTGCTTGCCGCTGAGAACAACTGTGTGTGCAAGAGTGGAGTCAAGTCTGTTCTTCACACTGAGTTGCTAACTAGTTTGTGTTGCTTGAAAGTTAATAAACAATCACTCTGTCATTTTACATTTTAATTACAACTCTAATGTAACCTTGTCCCTGATCACTGTAATCTCACTGCTGCTCATCACGTCTGTTTGCTATGTTAGTAATTTATTCATTCATTTTGATTCACTCGTTTGCCCTGTTAAAGTTACTGCATTACTCAACCCAACACTTCCTGTATCTGTTTCAAATTAAAAGCCCGCTTGTGATTCAGTGGAGAAGTCTTTCATTTCTTAGCAGGGTTTTTTTTTATTGTGAAACATTTGCAGGAACATGTTGTGAAAACTCACTGACTTCCAACTCAGCTCTCATTTATTGATTCTTATGTTCTACTTGGGAGCAGCTGAGTAACCTGTGACACCTAGTAGTAAAATTTGGTATTACCTGTCCGGTTTGGCTTAATATCCAACAGACCTACAATACTGCTATACCAGCTGCTATAACAAAACAAAAACAGTCTGTATTGGCCTTTTATTTTTATTGGCAATCAGGATCAGTGACAAAAAACATGGTTATGAGCATCCTTATACATCCCCGAGAAAAACAACAAAATGTGCATAAAGAAATACAGTACATACAGTACTGTGTCATTCAGCACAGATACAGAGAATGTTTTACTTTAGCCGTCAGCATTGGCATTGTTTATGAGGCTTCATGTCCTACTTTAGAAGCAAACAACAATAAAACAAGTGTCAGCCACACAGAGCAGCCTGTATCTTTTGATTCTGAACATAATGAGTACCTGACCTGTGGATACAGATCCAACTCTGACTATGATGTATGTAGTTTGCTCAAGGGGTAAAGTAGGACCCAAGCACTTCGTTCTTGAATTCATTAAAATAAAAGGCAAGAAAAAAAAAATCCTAATTGATTTTCAAGAGGTGAGACAAAGTTTACAACACTAAGTAGGGAAATTACATAAACACTTGCGGAGACGGACTAATACTTTTCATCAGCCGAGTCCTGTTCACAAGTGTATTTCACTTGTCAAACTCCATTTTTGCTAATCCATTACCACTATGCCTTTAAGCCTTTTACGTGTATTTCTGTATCAGTCAGTTCTTTAGTGGGAAAAGTGGATGTCAAGATGAAACTCTCAGAATACATAATGACTTCATTAGTGGTCCTTCTCTGTGATTAATTGGAGTGCTGTGTCACCCAGTGTGACAGAGCCGCTCATTGCCAGACAGTGTTGTGACAGGAGACGAGCACCATGTTGATGAGTCTGGAGATGATCACACACACTCATGTACACTTGTAAGACACACACACACACACACACACACAAGTAAGCGGCATCGTCACACACATCCCGCTTATCTAAGCATGAAGATCCCACTGGGATCAAGAACAGGATTGCAGAACAAGACGTGGCCTAAATTCAGTCAGCTTCTCAAAGACAGGACGATGTACCTGTGATTGTCTGATTGCAGTTTCACTGTTTTGCCAGCAGTGATTAGCAACAGCAATCTCTGCTTCAATATTTACCATGGATGTTGATATCAACATGTTGGCACACACTCAGCTGTGTTAGCACCCTAAAGAAACTGGCATCTCTCTATCTGAACAGTAAAAGACAGAAAAGACATCCGTGGGGCCTCAGAGCTTCTCTGCTCAAGGGGCCAGAGATAAGAAAATCCACTGCGTTTGAAGGCTGCTGTAAGCTCACCATCACAGAACATTCATCTACAAGGAGCAGGAGAGAAAAAAAAACAAGCTGTATCCACTGTGTACAGAAAGCAGAGAGAAGAAGAGATGGAGTAGTTGAAGCAAGCACGGGTAAATGTTACACAGAGAGGCCAGGGATAAAGCGAGACAAGGGTCACAGTGTTGAGATGAGAGGAATCTAGCAGAAGCTGAGGATCAGTCTGCTGGTTTTGAACTGGTAAATGCTCCCCACTAGGATATCCAGCCTGGCCTTTGATGGGTTTGTCTGATTGATGTTGGCTCTACAACTTTGAACAGGGTGTCTGGAGTTGGTACAACAGGGAAATGCATTGTGGTCCTGCAGCAGAGCTCAGTTCGTTGGCTAGAACTGTTATTTAATCAGTTTGATCAATGCATCCATTGAATCAGGTCACCACATGTATTAGTAACAGAGCAAAAATGTAAAACAGACCTCTTAACTGCAGGGGATTGATGTCTGTAACTGTGACTCAGTGCTAACCAGCAGCTTCACTTTAATAAAATACATGTATCTTTGATGGAAACCTTTGAAAATATTTGAAACAGCCTCAGAGCAGGTCTCTAACCTGTCAATGGCTCTGTGGGGTCCTTGTTAGCATCCATTAGCTTCTTGTGTCGCTGAGTCGTTTTTGCAGGTGAATCGCACATTTTTCCAGAGTTGATAAAACCACACACATTCTTTACTCAAGCAGAAGTACAGATATTTAGGTAAACAGGACTGGTAAAGGTCAAAGTACTGATTAAACTTCTTTACTCAAGCAAAAGTGAAAAAGTACAGCCTGTGAAATGTAAATGTAAAAGTATAAAAGTAAAAAGTAGCCCCCTGACTGACATTTCTACCAGCTGTTTCTGTGCAAAGCCAACTGAACCTCACCTTTTCTATACAGTCGAGTGATATGCACTGATGGATACAACAAGGAAGTATCTTTTCTGTGTGTTATTGTCCCATTGATTTCGGTTGAAATCAGTTTTGATGTTGGGAAGGTGACGCACAATGATGAAAAATAAAAATAATCAATAATTGCCCTCCATTGCATTAAAACTAAAGTAACAAGCCTACAATAATCACAAAAACTCCAAAGCAGTCTTTTTTCAAAAAACAATTAAAATGTATTATGGTCATTATTCAAGTTATTTGTGTGTGCATCAAAAGTGGTGCAGCCAATCAGCGTTCTCAGAGGGACTACTGGCAGCTACACGTGTGGTTTTAGGTGTGATGACGGTGAGAAGCATCCATGGAAATGCTGATCCGATTGGTTGAAGTTAGCCTGTGTTAGATGTGATAGACAGATGATTCATCCAATCACCTGCAAAGTGTTTTTTTTTCAAAGTACCTGCACATTTCCAAACAGTTTCTAAGGATGACTTTGAGATGGTTCTGTGTAACATACCATCAAACGTGTAAGGTTAATCCTCCCCATTCCCCCCCAGTAATTCTTAAGAAGGTTATTGTCACCCCAAGCATGGTCTTATCCTAAACCTACCCAAGTAGTTTTTGTGCATAAACCTACCCAAGCCGTGAGTGTTTCACAGTGTTAATTACATGTTAAAAATGGCTTTTGACAGCTCACATACATATGCTAACGGGTTCCCTGTGCTTCAGTATGAGACACAGAGGGGCTGTGACAAATCATCAGCATGTGATGAGTTGGGATGAGAGCTGGTTGCAGTAAGAAATGAGCTGCAGAAAGTAAGGTTAGAGTCCAATAAATTCCGGCTTATTCACATTTGCATATTGTCTGTGAAGTGTTTCTGGTGATGTAACACTGGCTTATCTGTACCTCAAACTTAATCACAACCTGATCTGAAAGTCTGAGCTTTTCTTTGTCACCAGTATGTGCTCACATGCTTTCAGAGATCATTAAAAGCACAGGTAGCATATCACATAGGAATTTTCCAGCAAAAAACATCAGTATGCATACCACACACGGAGACACGGGTGAAAAACAAACTCCCCTCTCTTTGCCTGTGATAGCAACACCTTCCATATGCTTGAGTAGCTGTTTATATTCCCCCTGGCAGATCACACAGGATTTTTTTTTTGCTGCATCTGTGTTGTCTATCCCCGGCGTGCCAGGTCCTCTGTGGCCTTCTCCACTCAGCAGAGTTTGCTCAAATCTCTGTGAAGTGGTGAATGACGCTGGCCTCTCTCCTTCAGCAGTAATACTGAAATATTAAGGAGTGGCACTTTCTTTGTGGGATGTCACAATATGCAATTAGCTGTGAAGCTAGAAGAAAAAATCTATTGTGTTTGCTCAGAATGTACATGAAACTTTTTAGCTATGCTAGCTAGCGGTATGTCAGTCAGTCAGTGTGCGTGTCAGTCCACCACACTGGTCCACAATGAAATATCTCATACCTCAACTATTAGATGGATAGCTATGAAATTTTATACAGATTTGTGTAGGGATGCACCGATCAACTGGCCAGAGACAAGAACCAGACGTTTTTCTGAGTGGCCCTCGCTAACTGGGGACTGGCCAGTCAGCGTCACATCTGATTCTGTGCCCATCACATCTCACACATGCTCTGCACGATGGTCACGTCATGCACATAGCAGATGCTGACAGTAACGTCACACCCATAACAGCACAGATCACAGCTACACACACTCAGCACACACTCAGACACATGGTTGCGTGATGTTAGCGATAGATTCCTAGAACAGGATAAAAAACGAGACAGACGACCTAGAACGAAACAGAGCAGCTGACAGCTGATAGCCTGGCTGTAATCTGGAGCACTTTTGGAGAAAATGTATGTTATTTAATAGTCAGTGTTTTATAATGAACATCCAATTTAATCTTACAAGAAAAGTTGCAAAAATGTTTGTGAATGGTGCCAGTTCTAGTTCTTAGAGAGACTGAAAATCAGGATTGACCAAAATGTGAATTAGCAGCTCAGACCCTGAAAAAAAATAAGAATCAGACAAAAAAAATTGGAATTGCTGCATCTCTAGATTTGTGGTTCCCAGTCGATAAACCACCAAATCACTTTGCTGATCCTCTTACTTTTTCATTGGCATCATGGGCTTTACAGTTATGATTTGATTGAAATGTCTTAATGACAATATGATGTATTGTCATAAAATTTGGTACTGATATTCATGTCCACCTCAGGATGAATTCTACTAACTTTGATAATTCCCTGACTTTCATAGCACCATCATCAGGTCAAAATTTCCATTTGTCTGATACTAATAATTAATACCTGGAGAACTCATTACCTGAACTGTACTTTGTTTAAGTGCTAATTGCAAATTAAGCTAAGGTGGTGAACATGGGAAACTTCATACCTGCAGAACATCAGTACGTAGCCATTGTGGCATTGTCCTGTGACCACGATAGCATGCTGATGTTAGCATTTAGCTCAAAGCATAGGTGCCAAACACGGACACACACAACCACATTAAGCAGTTGCAAAGCTGAGAAGCTGACCATGCAACTCCCATCATGCAAACAGAGACCTGTCAATGCAAAGACAACATAGCTTAAGTCATCTCAGGGTTTCCCCCAGCATTGATGTTAGGCTTTGGTGAGCCACCAGGCTTGCAATACACTACCTATTATAAAAACAGTTTTCTCATAAATGCGTGAGAAGCATTTATTTACTACCTGACAAGAATTAGTCCTACTTATGTTTAAAAAGATAGATGACAGCCGTGATAAAATACCATAGAATAGAAACATTTTTTTGACTGTACTCTATGTGCTGCTGCTGCCAATGCTTTCTGTCACTCAAACGTGCCTGCACATTTTGTCTCCTTACTTTTATCTAAAAGTGGGAAACTGGCCACTAAAACCCTAGTTCTGCCCAAAATATATACACACTGTCCACATTCAAAACAAATGAATACCATACTTTTGTAGTCACAGTATATACACTGAACCCACATTCACCGTGGGTGCTCAGCCTTTTCAATGGGTGCTCAAGCACCAGAGTACCCGTGTGATTGGAGCCTATGACACAAAGCATTGCTGTCCCTAATTACATCCTCACAGAGCTTCTAGCATGGCTGTGAACTCTTAGTTTAGCTGTGCGATAATTACAAAAGTGAGTTGCTTGGGCTGTCTGTGGGAAGTATAATTAATTCTGCAGCAGAGATAAACATTTTTACACATAACCACCCTGCCATGTTACACTGTGAGTGCTCTGTTTTTTTGACAGGTCCTGATAGTAAATTTACAATCTTAACATCTCCCAAAGATGTTGTAAAAAATCAGCTCAGCATGCTGCCCACTCTCAGCTAAAATGGAAGAGATGCAACAGGCTTTTTCATTCCAGTTTTGCCTGATACTGACCCATATTAATTTGTTGAAAAGCAAGGTGATAAAATATGTGGCAGTGATTCAGCATGGAGGAGGTCTTAACAAGCATAAGTGGCCACCTCTCAGAGACAATAAATGGGCCCATGAGTTGATTATAATCCCCAAGTGCTGTGGGGATAAACAACATGTTTTTGATGTTTGTGAACATTGTGTTTCATATGCTAATTAAGGAAAGCTTCCAATTGTTTATGAGCATTTCCTTTTTGCAAAATACAGTGTTGAGTACATTGTGCTGCACTGATACATTATAGAACGATGCTGGAAGATATCTAATTCTAAAATTGAAAAAATATTAAGATTAAACATAATTATAAGAGTATATTAATTGCACACACTGTACATTTCCACACAATAGCTTGTGACTGCAGCAAATTTGATTACTGTATTGACTGCAGTCATTTGCTCTGCAGCATTATTAAACTCCCTCACACATCTTGTTATGGCAATAGCCAATGGCTGATGTACCTGGCTACAACAGAGGACCCACCACTCTGCATCAGCTCTCTGCTCACTGGCATGGATTCAATGCAGAATTGCAGATGTGAGCAAAAGCTGCAGAGGACACACAGACTCAAACAAACCTCTGCTGCTGCGTGTATGTGATCACACCTTCACTGCAATATCATAACAACGGAGCTTCCCCTGTAGGACAGAGTTCATAACCTCTAAGAGGATATAACTTGTGTTTCTTGAGAAAGACGGAGAGACTGAGAAGGTTAGAGGGTAAAGCACTGGGAATAATTATGCGTGACTCTTATAATAGACCATTAAAGCAGAATGATCAGTCAGCAAGAAAGAGGTTATGCTTTTAAGCAAAATTTAACTCTATAGCTTTTGCCTATGGCTCACATTGATAAAGGATTTAGCATTTAATCCTTGTAAGATGAGGTTTTATCCTTTTGTTGGATCAGACTGAAACGGAAGGAGTTCGAAATCTTTCTTCACACGATTCATGCTCCATCTAAAAGTCCTTTTAGCTTTGAGTTGGGTTTAGCTTTTCTACTATATAAATGATCTCACTGTTTGATATTAACACAGGGATTCTTCAGGAACTGTGCACAGCTTTGGGTTCATAAAAATATGAGGAAAAATGGAAGTCAGAAAGTGTACTTACAATCTCTGAATGCTGACTCGTGGACAGGAGGTTGTTTTTTTTAAGCAGAGATCTCCCTCACACACACACGCACACGCAAGCGTCTGGTCGGTGGTGTGTGTTCCTGTTGAGAGACACAAAAACACAAAAGACTTTAATGCTGAGAGTGTTGGTGCATAAAATGGTCCTGTGGGACAGATAGAAAAACAGAAATTATGCAAAAATTTTAAATAGTGTGTGCTTTGATTAATAGATTTATATTTAAACACAAGACCAAAGTGTATCCAGTCCAAGACTTTGTGGGGTTGAGACCACTGACATATATAGAGACAGACAATATGACAGCTCCCCAAAAGTGAAGCAACACATCCCAACTGTCATCAACCCCAACCTCTCTATGTTAACAGATAGGACATGGGCCAAACTAGAACATCAAAGTACACGTCAAACAGATTTTTCTCTAGCATAGTTTCTGTCACTTAAGGTAGTTCATATCATGCCGGTGTGTGTGTTCAAGTACTCATTTTTTCTGATTAGTTTGTTTTTAATTAGTTATTTGATTATATAAAAATGATGTTTCATGTCATGATTGACAGCAGGAGTGGGAATGAACTCGAACACACGGCTCCAACTCTGGTAACTACTATGCAGACTCTACTACTTGGAGTACTATTACTACTACTTAGAGACTACTTAGAGTACTAGTTACTTTTAAACAAATTATGTGCATTTGTCCTTAACCAATAGTTGAAATCGATTATTAATTATCAATAATTAATAATAATAAATAACAAGCTATAAAACATTTGTTTTTCCCTAATTTTCTTTTTTTTTTTTGGCTCCACCAGACAAAACCATGTCAAATGAAGTGCAGTTACTGCCATGATGTTTGATTAAATGTCCTGCTGCAGCATTTTGTTTAGTTTTTCGTTTGTATGACATTGTTTGTGATCAGATCACCTTATTGCTGACTACAATACAGATGAAAGGTTTGGATATGAATTAAAATTGTACTCAGTACTCAACTCAACTATGATTTTAAAAGTTACCACATAGATTACATCTTGTAATGCATACTTAAGTGCGAGTAAAAGTACAGACTTGAAAATCGACTCATATAAAAGTACAAGTACCCCAAAAAACTACTTTATTACAGTAATTGGAGTATTTGTAATTAGTTTCTTCCACCCCTGGTAATGTTAAACATCTTGAGCTCAAATCTACATAAGTCAGCTGCTTTGCTGAAATTCAGGTTCACAGGTTGATGTTTGTACATTTTGCATATTTGATATCAGCATTTTAAACACCACCTTGTTTCACACTCTTTTAATTTTATTTCTAATAACTCAAAAACCCAGTGTTGTGATATATAGTTTATTAAAACTAGAGTGTAAATGGTGTTTGACTAGAAATTAAGTCTGTTTTGCATGAAGTGATAATAAACTAATAAATTATACTATATGTGGCTAAATGTTGAATTTTCTATTTGGCACTATATGGCTGTTTCCTTCATTCCTTTCTCTAATTAGAAATGAGATCATAAGAATATTTTCTAATAAGGGTGTTGACCCTCACTTGGATAACTCAGTAGCTGTTTATCAGGCTGTTTGCATACAATCATGGTTCAAAGTAATTTATTCAAACTCTCCTCTAAGTTATTAAAGGACATGAAAAACTATGACCTGCATGCTTGACTGCTTAAATGTTCACGAAGATTTTTTACGCTCTGGACACAGATTGGTGTCAGGACATCAGTGCATAACATTATTACACAGGTGATATTGACTCAACTGAATATAACCAGTCAAGTGAATTAACAATGTCAATAACCAGACTTTGAAGGCTACTTATTCAAAGTCAAACAATGACTCAACTTACTGCTCCCCATTAACCAAGAAATCTGAGAGGTACCGGTCCATCTTGACACAGTCCTGCAGTCAGACATTATGTATTCATTCCATCAATTCAGTGTGAATACAAGAGTCTGGAATGCAGCATAACATCCATGTTTATTAACATGATTATTATCTTTTTCTTCCCTGCCTTTCTTGACCCATTGTTGCATTCTTTGGCACATTACCACCATCTGTAGATCAGTGGAATAGTTTAAAATCATTAGCAGGAATGTGTACTGCCTCAAATGTGTCCTTGGGCATGTGCACGAGAACAACAAAACAGCAACCTACTCATGAAAACATATAATTGGTCAAAAACTCCACAGGGCACCTTAAAGCTTTGCACAGTTAGTGGAAATGAGTCATTCTCTACATACAGTAATGTTTAAGTCCTGTGTTATCATTATTTCACAAGTTCAGATTCTTGCCAAGGCAATTTTAGTTTTGTTACCCTGTTTTTCTAGTCTGTGTGACCCTTTGCATTCATTTTGCTGCATGTCTGTATGTGTGAGTAGGAGGAAGCTTATAAGTTAGTCTATAGTGTGTGGGTCTCCTTCCTATCTCCTTTCAGGTTGTGGCTGCAGCTGGGCAGTAACAGTGTCCTTTGAGGTTGAAAAATCTTGTTTGTTTATGCCGAAGATGAGAGCTGGTGTCCATAGTGACTGAAACATTATGTCCCTGCTCTGATAGGATCCTGCTATGACAGGTATGATGAACATAATGGGGACTAGTTGATCTGAGATTGAGATATTTCAAGTGTTCTCCTTGTTTGCATGTGTTTTGATCATACTGTCTTGTCTCTATTTTAATTTTTGTTTATCTACTTTAGCACTCATTGAATGTTTGAGGAATACTTCTCCTTATGTTGCCTTTTCTAAGATTATTTCACACGTTTTTTTGTTTTTTTTAAAATTCTCATTGTAAACTCAAACTGAACTGCTTTAAAGTATACGTTTCATGATAAGATTTAGAAATAACCAATGGCACTCCAATCACTGAAACATGCTCAAATTGAATATTTCATCACACTTTTGTAATGACAGGCGAACTGAAATACCCCGCTCTTGTTGAGTACAGTGTTCCAGTTTTAATGGGCTGAAGAACATCCACACTCATTTCATAATTGCACAAATGATACGTTTCAAAGACAGGCTGCCTGCAGCTTTGATCGTGCAAGGCAGAAAGAGATGGCGACTCGCTGGAACCTGGAGAACTCATACATAACAGTTTCCCACTGCTTCTTACAACTGACCCAGGAGGCTTTTTTTTTTTTTGCACGTCGAATGGAGAATCCAAGATAAGAATCAGATCTGACATAAAAGTAGGAGGATATTAATTAGCACAAACTAGGCCCAGTGGTGGTTCCTGTAATAGTAAGTAAACGTTTCATTAGCTTGCATGTTAGCAGGGACCAGCTGCCGCAATGGACACCAAAGCCGATCTGTTTGTCCAGAAGCACTGTGGCTTTTTTTAGCTGCAAGTGTCAAAAGAGCACTTACACAACACAGAGCTGGACAAAGCAGTGGGGAAGAAAATGTGGAATTGCTGGACACAAAGGGGAGTGACAATTCACAGGAAATTTGCATACATTGTTGACCCCTCTCTCACCATTCATGTATTTAAACTGAGGCACAGTCGCTAATCCACAGATAATTCAAGCAGAAAATAGCAGATAGAGTGAGAGAGAGAAAGAATATCCAAAGTTGAAGTTGGATAAGCCTATTTATTACTGTGTAAGTAGGATTTGCATTTTAGAACAGTTTTAAAGTTTTAAAAAGTATGGAAAAGGTAAAGAAGGTTGGATTTTTCTTTTTTTATTTGTCACCGTATATCAACACTGGAAAATAAATGAATAGTCATAAATTCTTGAAACACTTGACTACTGAACCAGAACTATATATCGCTCACCTGGAAGCATGAAGCCCGATTGCATCATATGGAAGTTATGACATGTTGGGTTTCAGTGCCAGTGACATGCCAATTTATATTTTCTCTCCGTTTTTTTTAGCTTGTCAATCCTCATTATAATATCATCGTCATTATTTTTATCTCCTATCTCACACTCACAAGTCATCCCAGTTGCATCATAAATAGCATCACTGGTGTCTAGAAGTGTGAAAAAAAGTGTATAAAATTGCACTTCTGGAAGATATAGTTGAATAGAATGTGTTCATTATTGAAAAACAAGCAATCAATTGTGTTTATTGACTTTCACTCATAATTACACTGCAGATGTTGCAATCAGTGACCATTTTACATGTGTGTTGTGTGCACTCCATCTCTCGCGTATACAGACAGACTTTTATCGACAAGTAATCACTAAAATAATCTATTTTGCTGTGGGTTCTGGTGACAGGCTCATGCTCGTGACAGCACAGGGTGCAAACATTAAAGCTGCAGTAGGCAGTTTATTTTTGGCTTCATTGGGAAAAAAAATCCATAATAACCTTTAAGCACCATGTAATTGAAGTGGGGAATCTGAGAGATTGGGTTTGTTTTCAGGCTTTAGAAAATCTAGCCCATGACAGGAAACTTTTGCCAATCACAGGTCAGTAAGATAGTTGATTGTTCAGGTTGGTGGCTCCCCACCCATGTCCTTGGAATGAGACTCAACAATCAGCTGTCTTTCTTGATAATCACTTAATGCACCTTTAATGGTGCTCTCCTCTGCTGAGCTATAAACTCTCGCCCATGAATTGATGCACACTTGCTTCTGAGCACCAATAACATAACACTGAGAGTACTACTTTTACATTTTTTATATTATATTATATTTTGTATAATATTATAGTATGTTAGTACTAGATCTGTGTTAACAAATCAAGAAACATGAATGCACCATTATATTTTTATCATATATTTTTCATATTCTCATATCTTTACAATAAAGAGTTCATATTTCCAATGCAGAACAGGATCTTTTAATTTTTAATATTTTTTAAATATATTTATTGATCTATACCCAGTTAAAGGGTAGTTGTGGGGTTCAATTTAGAAAACTTAAAAAAATAAATAAATAAAATAAAATAAAATTAAAATTAAAAATTAGAGAGAGATGAAAAGTACAGCCGTTTGATGCTTTGAAGGCACAATTTCATTCCCAACTAATATTAGGTTAGAAAATACATTTGCTCATTTTATTATGACTCCTGATATAAGCCATGCCCACGTCTGGTCCTCTATCTGAGACAGATAATTTTGTTGATTGACAGAATTGATAGATGTAGATAATGATGTCTCTGTGCATTGTGCTGCACAGTGATATAGTTTGTAGTTGTATTTCACTAAAAAGAAAATAGTTCCTACTTGAAACTGCTCACAGCAAGGTCTGCAGACATGATATCGCCAAAACTCGGCAACTCAAACCAAAACTATCTAGATGGATGAATAACACTAAAGGCAAGAAGAAGAAAAAAAATGTATTTTTGATTTTGGGTGAACTGTCCCTTTAAACATCTGACTGAAGGGAAGTCACTGTAAACACTGAAAATAATAACAATTGAAAATGAACAGTAGTTATCTGGTTTTGTATTCATGCCATGAGATTCTTACATTCTCTACACAATCTCCAAAGCCACAGATGTTTCCACTTCATTGTTTGGTCCTTTTCTTCAGTGGCCCTGCGGATCCCTTTGGTGGTGTGGTGTTTTGTATTCTGAGAAGACATTTGCTCGAGTCAAGTGAACTGTACTTTGTTTCAGGTTCAGCCAAGTGAGCGTTTAATGTATTGCCAGGTTAGCTGGTGCTTTGCTCTGTTAAATTCTGAAAGAGTCAGATAGTCAGGCCTTTGCACCACCTGGCACCATGAATTAATCAATATCATAATGTACAGAATAGCATTCCAGTCTCATACCTCTCTTACCCCCAGTTTCTTCCACTCTAATAAATAATGCTTATTTCTCTCCTTTTTTTCTACACATTCATCACTGCTCACTTTAAATCTCATCTCTCTCTGTCCTCCATCCATCGCCTGACTGGTATATTCAGTAAACAGAGCCTGACCTTTTGTTCATTTCACTCTGACCGTTCTCTGTCAGAACCCTCTCTGCATTCTTCACCCTCCCAGCTCCTCCCTCTATCCCTGGACACACTTCGTTGTAACACTTCTTATTTGTCTTGTGCAAACAATGTCTGTCTGCTCCAACTCTTCTCTGCCTTCCTCTCCTTCACACCTGTCTACTGAGGTTATGTCTGTGACCAGGGCAAATACAGCCTGGGCTCTGTGCTCTCTTAGAAGTTTGATCATATCATACACACCTGGTGCATCGAAAAAAAATACTCCATATTGCTGTCTATTTTTAACCTTTACACTCGAACAAGGTCAGCTAGGGGTGTGTGAAGTTCAAACAAACAAACAAACCAACAAAAAGACATATGGACAAACCCCAAAGGAAAACCCCAGTGTGAGCAGCATTCTGTTATCTTTGAAAGTCTGCATCATATTTAATTAATGGGTACCATATTGTACACAACATCCATATATCAACACTACACCCACAAGGCTGGCACCTGCTGTGTTACTATGGTAACAATATGAGATGTCTCATGGCAGGTACAATTAGCCATCAGCAGTAATTAGAACTCATTAGCCCATGGGCCTGAACCTCAATTTTTAAACAAAAAGAGGAAAATAAGGACAATTTATTTTCTGCTGCATGATCGCTGAGATTGTTGGGACCAGACCAGAATATTTGGATGACATTAGACAGATGCAGTAGAGGGACATCATGTCTCTAGATGTCAGAAGATACATGTGATCACAGTCATACCAAAGACAGTGAGAGGCTGAACATTGTACTCAGCAGTTGTATAATTTAAGCATATAGGGGCTGGAGAGGTTTCAGAACCATGGACAGCAACTCTCTCAGTGAGATTTGTTTGTGTGACTTGTGTGGAGTATTTCTGGTAACTGCCACAGTTTTTTTTTTTTTTTGCCATTTAATAGTCACGTTTTTTATGTGAATATCCAGTTAGTGTTGGTGATAAATGTAGTCAATTGAAGCAATAAATTCCTCAGTGTGTGCTTTGTTGACTGAGAAAGCTGAGTTCTCCTGCTGCAGTATCTGTTGTTCTTCCTGCACCAGCGATGTTGAAGTGATGTAGTTGGTGCGAAGAACTACAGGCTATTTCAGCTTAGATTTCTAAGCTAGTGTTTTTTTCACCTAACGCTACGTTAGCTGCTATATAGGCTTGAGTGGTCATATATGGCAACATTGGCACGGGGGTCAGAAGCTTGCATGCAGTGCATCCTGGTACATGTAGGAACCACCACTATGGCTACATAAGCAGAACTCAGCTTTCTTGGTCAATATAGGACACACTGATGAATTTATTGTCTCTACTGACTACATTTACCAACAACACACTGGCTGGACATCCACATTAAAAGTGGTGAATTTTGTCCATTAAGACACATAAATTTATCAGAACTCACTATGACACACCTATTCAATGAGGACATCCCGACACTCACGGCTGCGCAAGTAAGGTACATGCCACAATGGAGCTCAGATGACGTGTCAAAACAAAGAAGTAGGAGCAACCACACAGTATTACAGTATGTAGTACAAAATGTACATTCAGAAGCTGAGAAGAGTAGAGTAGTATAATTAATCTTTAATCTTTAAATATCTTTAATAGAAATATTTTATGTTTACTATTTATGTTGACAGTGCCAGATATGCAATATTATTATTAGTCCAGACACATGATAACCATCTGTCATGTGTCATGCCTGCTGTTCCAAAACTAGCAGCTGGCCCGGACTCGTGGGCCATGGTGAGTTGTTGGATCCACTCAGTTCTGAATATCACTTTGGAGTGGTATTGGGAGCATTGGCTTATATCACACAAGGGGAACACTTGCCTACTACCTGGTGGTGTGTGTACATGTACTTAAGTGAAGAAAGTCATGAGAAGTTAGCTTCAGGACTTTCTTCAGAAAGAGCTCTCTGGTAGTGATTTCTGGCAGAAATCTCACTAGAAACACACTAGAAACAGACTGTGGTGTGAATTGATTAAGCACAGGACTTCCACTCTGGAGGCTTATTATCTTATTATTATTATTATTATTATTATTGATTGAAACAGACTGTTAATCACATGTTAGAGGGGTTTTCTGGCAGAAAGATGTCTACCCAAAAGAGCTCTGGCAGAAATTCTACAATGTTAACTTCTCCCATGTGCAGTACTTCATAGGCATATACATTTCTGAATTTTTCTTCATGTCAACCTGGACTAGTCCTTAAGCTGTACTTACAAAGGCAGGCAGTGTTAGTCAAGGACACACAGTCACCCATAAGGGGCAATCTGAGGAGAATAACAGCCCTTAAACCCTCAAACTTAACCCTTACTATCCTTATTTAAAAGTGTTTTTCTATTGAACCTAAATATTTATAGCCAGAATTTAAATATACCATTTGAGTGTAACCCAGTTTACCCTGCAGCTGAAAGATGCCCTCTGGAATTTCCCATGATCTACTCTGAATTCATCAGAATTTTTCCTAAAAGATATCCCATAAAGGGATAAATAAATAAATCAATGAATAACCATAAATAACTAAATATGTAATCTTTAGCGCTGATTTCTTTTCATGCAGTTCGACTGGAAAGAGAACCCACTTTATTTCTCCTAATTGTCATATACTTGAAAGAATTTCAACCCTCCATGCACCCCGCTTTCCTTCAGAAGTTAGTGCATTAGCTATTCTTCCTCCTCTGCATCCCCCAGTGTCCTTTCTTCGATTGTCATTCACTGCATCCACTCACTAATGGAAGCTTTAAAAGGACTATTAAGAAGGGAAATTATGGTTAAACAATTCAGATATATTTAACAAACCTCTTAGCTGTTTCATTTTCTGCATTAGCAGTGATGATTCAATGGGGAAGGCTGAGGTAAGGTGTCAGCTAAAAGCCCATAATGAAGCAGACTGTTTGTCAGGCAGAAAGATAAGTCCTGTAATTGCCCGGGGTCCTGTATTGTCAATATGCATCCTAATGCCTTCAAAGGCTCGGTGGCTATAAGGGCAGGTGCTTTGGCTTTATTCCTCTGCTAGATAGCACATGGCTGTGGCCGATGGAAGTGTTGGATGCACATGAACAGAAAAATAGTGAAAGCTATTTGAATTTGGATTTCCATAATAAACCTGCTGAAGTGTCTGGACTTAGTGATATCTCAGTGGTCCAGCTGGTTTGCAAGTGTAAATGGTTTCAATTTAGCACAAGCCTGTGAGTTTGTACTGTATGTGTGTCTGCCCGCGCACACCTGCGCACTCATTGATACAGTATGTGTGTGCTCACACATGTAGCCTGCCATACACATTGATTTGTGTGTTCTGTCTTTGATCGCCCCGCTGTTAGATGTGCTTGCTGGCTCCTAACCCGGTTAAGCTTTTAATGGAAAGCTGCAGGTTGGCCTTTTCTCACTGTGCCCTCTGCTGTGGCATGCTTCACTTTGGAAAAAGGAATGCTTGCTAATTAAGATAGTTAGTCCCCAGGGGTCATTCTCTGCAGCCAGTTTTCGCTCGCTGTGGGAGTGTGAGAGGTTGACAGGTCTGCAGGCACCACAAGTGTCTGTGGAAAGTGAAGGATGAGAGAGGGAGAGAGAGTGGACTTCATTTGTGATTTTGCGTGCAGTTAAACAGCACTCTACGAGGAGCCAGTGGAAACCACTGTGTCAGGAGAATGAAAACATGCTGTAAAATAATGGAGGGATAATGGGGAGAACATAAAGCAGCTCATATCATGGAAATTTAATGTGATTTAGTGTGTTAACTGTGCCTCACAAAATACACAGCACAGTATCACAGCAGTTTGTGAATTAATCATGAAATATAATCTATAAATTTGTGTACATAGAATTTTTTTTTCATGATAGTCGACATGTCTCTCAAAGTAATGAGGATAAACGTAATATAAACTGCAGGTAAGGACAGTGGAGTGGACATAGGGGTCAAACAGTGGGCTTGGGGACTGTGGTTCGGTTCCTATATGAGACTAAGTGTCAGGTTTTTTTTCTTTTTGTTTGCTTGTGAAAATATATATTTATTGTGTTTTCAGAATTAACAGATAGGTCTACATAAACATAAGAAAACAAAACAAACAAACAAAAACAAGGAAATATTTTCACTCAGCAAACATCTTGACAGGGGACTTTTAAGATACAAAATAAAACGTTCCCATATTAAATAAAAAAAAGCTCTGTATTTGGCTGAACAGTTGGAAAGACTAAAGACTAAACCAGTGTCCAACTGTAGGTGTCTCTGTTCTCTTCCATGCAGTTGAAACACAGTGCTCAGTCTGAAGTGAGCATAAAATGATTTTTTTAATTTGTACCTGACAGACTTAATTTAGGTTGAAGTAGTCCAAGGATAAATACCCGAGGGCAGACAGGCAACTTAATAGAGGCGGTATCAGATATAGTTTGTATGACCTCTTCCCAGAATTGTTTAATTTTTTGGGCAGCTCCAGAGGCAGTGGAATAATGTGCCTTCTTCTAGGCCACATGTAAAGCAGTGTAACAGACAGGGAGTTATGTATGTACACATGATTTATTTAAATTGCGTCAATTGGTGACCTGGTAGCTCAATTGATGGAGCGTTCGCACCATGTACGGAGGCTGTGGGTTTGACTCCCAACAGTGGCCCTTATTTGAATGCAATGCTGCATGTCATTCCCCCTCTCTCTCTCCGTTCCTGTCATATCTTCAGCCATCCTCTAAATTAAAGGCATAAAAGCCCCCAAAATATAATATAGCCAGTTTACTGCTGTTTGAGGATTCTTTTAGCTACAGTTATTTTACAAAAGGGAGACCTGGCCATGGACTAGTATGACCTTTTCTAGACTAGACAGAGGAAGGGGACTGCTTTGAGTGTTTTATAAATTATTATAAATATTCCCTCCCAGCAATGATGTAAATTCAATTGCTGAATCTCCTTATACTGTATATATTGTTCCTATTATTAAATTTCCCCCGTTTATAGTATTCCTATTTTGTAGTTTTTATATTCCTTTCTTTAAATGGTTCATTTTATTTTTTTATATTTTTTTTATGCTTCTTTATATTTTTTGCGATCCACTTTGCTGCTGTAACATCGTAAATTTCCACGTTGTGGGACTAAGGAATATCTTATCCTATCTTAACCTGAACGTGGAACGAGAACAAGAATGGATAATACATTAGTTTGAAAGTAAGATTTTTGTGACAATTTCATGAACTGCTGTGCTGAAATACAGCATGGTTTTTAGAGTCTGCACATGCCACAACTTCCTGATTGTGTCATCTGATTTTAAATGCAAGGCATGAAAGGTTTGTAGCTCCCTTTCAAATGTTTTATTGTAAAGCATCTTTATATTAATAACATACAACACCCATTACATTTGACAATTACCATTAAGCACATTTTTGCAAAGACAAGGTTGTCCACACAAACAACCCAAATTAGAAAGCACTCAGGGAGCATATACCTTGATCCTACAATTCTCTTAATTTGTTGTTTTAGTAATAAATATTGTTTTGAAAGTCTTAAATTTGACTCATAAAAGTCCTCATTTTATGGGTTTGTATGTTTACAAATTGTATAAAAGTGAAAACACAAACCAGTATTTTTATATTAACAATGGATCAAATAATTATGTGTAATGTGAAAAGTCTTGAGTGATGAACCCACAGAGAATTATTACATAACTCTGCAGTCCGTCTCAGATATTCAGAACATTTTAGCATCTTTAAACTCGTTTTGTCTTACAGTTTAACTGTTTAAGTTCCCCTGTCTCATCTCTCATCAAATTCATTTCCAGCAAACAAGCTTAGATAAACTCATTCTACACTCCTACCAGCATCTGACAGACCACAATGAATGCTAATGTTACACTGTACTGCGTGTGTAAATTGTTTGCTAACAATTGCACCATATCCACTTTACAAGGTGATAATATCTCAGCGTTGTGTTTACAGCTTGGTCACTGCAAGTGCCCAAAGAAAAAAAATCTGCTTTAATGAGACTGACTCATGACACAAGCAGTCATGGTAGTTCAAATTTATAATGCCATGCTACCTGTATGAAGGATGCCATTAAATTGTGCAGGACTGCTCACAGTTGAAGTTGATATGTCGACTTATGTCAAATAGGTCAAATCAACAAGCATTTGGCCACTTGTGGTAAAATGGTTCGTCATTTCAAAAAACAAATGAGTAGCCTATTTATTAACTTAGTTTAATTAAAATTTGACCAAATTTGTAGGATGGGTGGCAATAGTTACAAGTGTTGTGGTCTGGGATTGTACGCCGCACAGTTTTAGAGTTATGAGCCAAAACAAGTGGTTCATAAATGGACAAATGATGCCACTATTACTGTAGTTAGGCACTTTTCTTTCCTTCGTTCCTTTCGTTCCTTGGCTAGTGGCCTCGTTTTTCCCACCATATTTCACTGACACCTGTTAAAGCAGTTATTAGATATCCTGCTAACGAACAGACAAACAGGATAAGGTGATGTCAAAAGCATAATGTCCTTGGCATCCTCCTCTCTCATTGCTACTCGAGTTGCCAGTGTTACTCCTTCGGGATCAGCAGTGCTTTACACAAGCTTCCAACAATGTCAAAACAACGTCAAAAACTCTATAAGTGACACCCCCTTTTCTCTGGATGTAAATCCAATTTACTGCTGTAAAGGAAATGTCAAAAACTCCCTCAGCTGGCAAAATTGGTGTGACAGTATTTTAAATACTTTTTTACCTTTTTTCCTTCCACCATCACAAATCAGGCGGTACCCACAGCAGCCTCTTTCATAAGCCATTCTGACAATTACAGCCACTTCGGTATTATCTCCTCTTACCATGTGCTCCATTAGCCCTTTAAATACCTTGTACTTATGCATAAGTTAAATAATGCTCACTAGTAACCTAACCTACAGGAGCTATACTGATTATTGTCCCCTGAGGGCCAGTTGCACAGATCTTACTAGGCTCATTATGATGATTTACTTTGCAGCTTGATGTTTACACCCCAGGACAATCATACATGATTACCTAATGAATACAGAGGGAAAATAGGCCTAAAGGAGAGCAGTGAATAGGAAGGTGGGCAACTAATTAATGTAGTTTTTCCTTCAGAATAATGATCCAATCCTGTGTGTGTGAGAGAGTCTGTGCCGGTGCTGGTGGGGGGTTGTTGGATGATTACCCATTTCTAATTCCTTGCACATCTCAGAGATAAGGTAGAATAGGCTGCTGTCTTGGGACACCTGATACTTGCTTGTCTATGGAATTACCCAAATTACCAAGATAATTTCTAGCTCAGACTGGGTCGACAGTGCACCTAACTTCATAACAACATTATGTGATTATTCTTATTATGTGAGCGAGCCTTCCATTTTTAGCTTAGTCAGGGTGGGTTTTGCAGGAGCGTAGAGGATCAAATAAGCACATCATTGTAATATGGACCAGTGGGGATTCAAATAAACAATTTTACACAGGGAAGAAAATGACATGTTATAAATCTGCCTGTTGTTTTACTGTCTAATCAACTGGATGTTCTCTGCACACATAAAACTGAGCAGCTCGTGGCAGCTGGTTGGATTTGTTACCCACCACAAAATCAAGATTTTAAGAAATAAAAGTGAGACTCAGTTGGAGTTGGATGAATTAATAATTTATTTGGTGACGTCCCCTGCAGGCCTTGGGGTTCAAAGCTTGTGTTGTGCTTTTTGTGTCTAAACACAACACAGCAAAACAGCTAAAGGTTTAAACAGTGGATATTAAAATTGTAGATCTGGAAGAAAAATATCCAACATCTGCTTTCATTATCCTGAGAGAAATTATAATTAAACAATAATAAAAAGATCTCATGAGACAAAGAACTGAATTTTAACGACTTACATTTGAGTTCAAACCAAATAACTGCTGTGCTAACATCTTTGGCATGGTAATTTGTAATAATGCTGCCTGAAATATCCTCTAACCCAATAAAAGTATGTACATTTACTTAAGTACTGTATTTATTATTTGTATTATTATGCATTGTTTTGTTGTATTTCCATTTCCAGAAGTTAGTCTAAGGTTACATAAAGAGTGGCAAAGACCTTACCAGAAGCAGGTTGTGATGGATGAGCAGCTTAAGCACCAGACTTCCACCTGACTGGGACTCCTGTGTAAAATTTATTGTTGACTTATTATTTTTAGACTTGTTTGACTTATTATGTTCAGTTTTTTTGTTTTGATTAGTTTTAGTTTGTTTTGATTTGTTTTGGTTCTCTGTCACATTGCTGCACTGCTCCCAATGCTTAGGATATGTTAAATACTGAGGACAGATTTCACTATAGAGTGTGCTGCGTATGATTGTGTATTTACACTGTTTGTATATTTTATCTCCACACTTCATTGTGCCAGCACTGGAGAAAGGTCTGGCTGAACCCATTATCACTCTATTTCAGGGGAAAAATGCTCTGACTGGTTTGTATTTTTTTAAAGCACTCACAGTCGTCTTGGGCTGCACTAAAACCAAGATGCAATGATGGCGGCATCAGAGGGAACTTGCTTTTGGTGGAACGCTTGCATGTGGGGAAGTGAGCCTGGGCATTAAAATGACTAAATCTCTTACAAAAGAAAAGATAGCAGCTACTAGCTTGTTTACATTCCTACTGTTAGCAACCAGGTTAGGCCAACTTACCATTCATAGGTTGCTGGCTCGGAGGCAGTTTTTGTTGTTTCACATGGTGATGGTAACTTTGAAAGTGACTTATGACTTCCTGTGAGCCAGCCATTTTACAGCCTAATCCAACGAATAAACAATAAAACCAATAAACCAGAAAACAATCCAATGACCACAATGCCCCACTACTACTACCCACTCTCTCTTGACAAAACAAAACTGTGAACAAATGAATCTCCTCCTAAAACATCATATCTTGAGTAACAATGATAAACACTGTAGTTACACTATGTGCTGTATCTTTTCTTGTTCACACTGAGAGGATGTTGGCTAATTGTTGAGTGTACTTACTGAAGGAAAGCCAATATTGTCAAATAGTTTTGTTTTTTTTTAGAATAGACCATTATCAATCACGGTCCAATAAAAAACAACTGTAAGGGTATTGCTTTTATTGATTTTTAGAGAAAAGAGACTCTTGCTTTGCTCTGTTCTTAAAAGTAGTTTTTGTCCAGCTGGCAGAGTTCTGTTAAATCCATTTGTAATGGTGTTTTATAGTGAGCAGACACTTCAGTAGTTAAATATAGACAAGGTCATTCTCTATGTTTATGAACACCCATGAAAAGTCCAGATCCACCTTCTACGAAACATTTCATCTAAACATAACCGTTAATGTGTTCTACCTTTTCTTTATTTGAATCCACCATTATCTAAGTGCATACATCATAGTATCTTTTACTGCCCACTCATCTCAGCTCTGGAATGTGTCCTTTATTACATGAACGTACTCTGTGACCACCACAAGGAGTTTACGTCAGCAGCCAGAACACCTGTGACTAATCATGTCTTTCACTGCACTCTCCCCTTTTCTCTTAGAATGTCAAACAGTGCCCAAAATACACCCCCGCACCACCACCACTTAGATACTCTGTGCTGAGAAAACGACTATTATTCATGCTGTACTTTGCTCTGGCGTCGACAAAGCAGCGCAGTATAGAAGGCAGAAATATCCGGCTGCTGGTGATCTGCAATTATAATTTGGAGTGATCAAAAAACACTTTTGATTACAAATAATCGGCTTAACCTTTGCCTGATTTTCAAAATACACTTACTCACTCATTTGCTTACATACTGTAGAGTGTTGCCAACAATAAAGTTTGGTTTAGTTTGACTGATACAGAGCTGCAGTCTATTTGCACAGTCTACATATCAGTTATTATCTCAAAGCTTAAAAATCCTTCAAATAACTCCTCTGCTTCTCTTTGATAATGGGATGTAGATTCAAGGGCGTCACTTTGTGTTGAAAAGTGGTGGGGACATAAGGGCTCAGATGAAAAAACATTTTTTAAACAGTCTTCAACATTATGCAATTTTAGACAATGTAATAGGGCGATCGGTAGGTCAAAGTAGATAATTAAGGCAGTTTGGAAAAAAAAATGCATAGCAGTGCATCAAAATGACATAGCCCTGGCTGTTACAGAGTCGACAATATGAAAAAAAAACTGCATAAAATGCAAAACAACATTGACAGCAGCCAGTAGCAGCCATCCATCACATCTACAGCTGCAGCACCATCAATCAATCAAACAATGCCAATATAGAAATAAAAATAGGAAATGACAACATGAAACCTAAAACCATGACATCATGAGTTAGTTAACATTTCTTGGTGCAAGCTATTTCTCAGAACATCTTTTATGACGTATGTGTTTAAAAAGTAATTCGGTCAAAATTGGTAATTTCCAAAAGTGGTGGGGTCATGTCCCCAATGTCTCCAGTCTAAATGACATCAGTGTGTAGGGATAAATGTGGCAAGGGATAAATTAAAAATACTGTAATGGCTTTTATCTGAATTTACCTCATTAGTATATAAGCATCCCTCTTTAGTATTTAAAACATCTTCAATATTGTACACATACATATACATGTAAATACCCATACTGTAGCTTTTGTCTATCAGGAGACTGTGGTTAGTTTCCTGTTTCCAACCAACCTAATCTTAACCAAGTGTTAATTATTGTAATCATGACAATAAATCTTCCCTAACCTTATCCAGCTAGTCTTTTCAACCTAAACAATATGGTTTCATAACCTAAAGTGTTTATTTTAACCCAAAGTACGATCTAACCAAATAATTTTTGTGCCTAAACCTCAGTTTAGTTATCCTTTACTGATCGAGAGAACAAATTTTCTTGAAAATCATTCTCTGCATTTAATCCATTATAAGTATTAGGAGCAGTGGGCAGCCACTATGCAGTTCCAGGGGGCCGACTTCAGTTCTAAGCAGTTACTTGTTCAAGGGCACTGAGCTAACGTACATACTTTTGATGGTGAGTGAAACTGGAGCACCCAGAGGAAACCCTCCCAAACACTGGGAGAACCCAGGACCTTCCTGCTGTAAGGCAACTATACAAACCACTGAGCCAGTGCCAGACCTAAACAAATCTTAACCATAGCGTTGGCACATTATAAAACAGATTTTTCTTTCAGCTGTGGTGATTTGTAACCATTTTAGAGGGCACAGATCAGAAAACACCGCCATGTGTCATTCTAGAGGGCATGGACAAATTTGTGCATTTTGCAGTTTGATTTGAAGGACTCAGCATGCTCGATGAGTTTTGCATTCACAATATACTTGCTGTTATCAAAAGGTCATCATAAAGTTTAAGAGAGCCATTCTTTTCAAGTTTAATCCATAAAAATCCAAGTAAAGGTCTGGCAGAGAGTTCAAACAGTCATGTATACAGAAAGAAACAAAGAGATGCTTCATGATTTGATGCCACAGAAGTCAGTGACAAAGTTTCTAGCAATAAGCCTTCCACTTACAAACACTGGAATATGATGAAACACAAGCAGAGGCTGAGTAGGATGAGATAAACTTCACAACACTGTGTATATGTGGGAGTGCGAGCTCACAAAGGTGTCTTATTTTTTGCATCTGATTCCTCTCTGTCATGGATCAGCTGGAGCCTGTTCATTATCCTTCTGAATTAAAGATTGATGGATATTTAACCCATATAAGTCTAGCCATCTACTGTACCCGAATGCACTCTTTTATATTTATAAATTATGTATTTGAATTCTAGAACCCTTTCGGTGGCCCCGCAGCACACTGGGAACATGAGTCCACTGACATACTGTACAGCACTACAGTGTAATCTTGAGTAGCCAATTATAACTTGGTAACATAAACTAGAACTTAATACTTTGTACTTCAAAGGCCACTGCTTTGAACTCTTTAAAAGTCAAGTCTCAAGGGAAAGCAGTAAAAGCATTGCATCATAACAGCTTTGGCCCACTGAAGAGCTTGAGGCCATCTAGTCTACTAGTCATCCAAAGAAAGCTATTACACAGAGAGGGTCACACAAACACAGTCTCAGGACCCTTTTAAACGTGGAACACACTGAATATCTACAGAAAGGAAGGAAGGAATTCTGGTCGGATGGATTTTATGTTTTCAACCGAGGAACAATATTGTTCCAACATGTCAGACTGTGGCTGATGTCAAACCTGTTCTGAGTTTGTGAGAACACAGTCCCTGTAAGAAACATGATTTTTGATTGAGCTTATCGATTGTAAACTCACACTACACATGTGTGCCTCTGTCTGCACATATAGTGTTTACAGGGGAGTGAGTGAGTATCTCCACGTGACTACCATGACAAAGATCTTTCCTCATCCATGCAGTTTTATTTGCCTGATCTTAACCTAATCAAATAACCAAACATGAAACAGTTACTAAGGCATTGTTTAAGGGTAGGGATGCACCGTTACTACTTTTTGTCAGCCTCAATATAAGTACAAGAACTTACATTTGGGCACGAAGTTTTTAGTACCAATACCGGGTACCAATACAAGTACTCAATAATGCCATTACAGTTTAATGATTACTTCAAAAACAAACATCAGATGTTCCTCACTTTTTAAATGTATCATTTTTGTGTTGCTTGTATTACATTACTGTGCAAATTTTGTGTTCCTTATTAAGCTGTGCAGTTTACTGTGTACATTATGTATTCCTTTAGGCATAATTCCACAACATTATTATGGACTTGAACAGAATTAAGTTTACGGTTACATGTAATGATACATGTCCAAAACTTGGAAGGATTTGTTATTTTTCTTTGTGCTAAAATTAAATTCTTAATTTTATTGAGCGCAGGAGAGGTGCTTTTATTTTTTCTCGCAGAACATTTCTATTTCATATTTTGTTGCAGCCCTCCTTAAGAGATTAATTGCTGTGATAACTTTAATGGCTTTATATTTTGCAATGGATCATAAAGTTGTGCTTTGCCATATGCAGAGTCAGTCCCCCAGCTAATTAAATGACTATGTCAGTTTTTTTTGGGAAATGCCTAATTCCACTTTAAATGTGCACATTAGTGGCTATTGTGAAATATATTTGTTTGATAAACATATTGAGCTTTAACTGGGGTACAGCTTACATTTTTATGCTTTACTTCAGCTATTTATAAATGGTAAACTTGTAAAGTTGTACAAACTCTGTATTGTTATATTACTGAGTTTTAAATAAAAGGTGGGGTACATCAAAATATCTTTAATGTTGGGGAGTGTTTTGCTCTTAAAAAAAGATTCAGTCACCGTTTCTACCCCAATAACTTTAACAGTCAACAGTTATCAAAAAATACATTGTTATTTGGGAAAAGTTATGGTAGTCTGAATTTGATATAATGAAGATAGTTATAGTTTTTACACATTTTCCTGTCTTTTTGCAGTTAATATGCCACAAAAAAAGAGTCAGAATAAGAAAAAATCTGAAACATACCTAACAACAAAGTAGCATGGCAGAGCAGAGTTATTTTATTTGAGGCATTTAAAATGGAGTGCAGTAAGTAGATGTGGAGCAATTTATGTAAATGAGGCATGATACAAAAACTGTCACAACACTGTAATAAGAATGAGAAGCCTTTGCCTTCCATTTCAGGAAATTGTTCTCAATTCAACAAGATGATGTATCATCACTGATAAGTCTGAAGAGATCTTCATATGCTGACGCACTGAGAGGACTTAATGACTCAAAGAGTGCTGCTCTCCATTTGGAATGAAATGGTTTGTACTCAGAGAGCCGAACCATTAGGATAAGTGAAGAAAGAAGCCCGTCTTTAAAGCCACAGTAGAGGATAACTTGTATAATCCTCACTTGGCTGGGGCTGTCTTAGTGTGGCATAGGTTAAGAGTCAGCCAATGTTACAATGCAGTTTAATTAGAAGATGAGCTCTGTTTGTTTGTGTTTAATGACTGGCTGTTATACACACACAAGTTCCTCCTTGTCAGGTGGTGTTACACAGTGTCTCTATGCCCTTCACAACAGAAAATATTTTTTTATTGGAAAGCTGGAATAATGACAGCTCAATTCAGCCAGTCAAAAGCTGACTGATTGTCCAGTCAGATGGCAGGAGGTAGATAATATATAGTTAGCTCAAAATAATGAATGAACAGCTGAAATAATTAGCTAAAAGTAATGAATAAAATCAGTTGAAACAGTTAGCTAAAAGTAATGATTAAAAAGAAAATAGCAGATCAGGCTAATGCTCAGGAGGAACACTGAGGTACAACATATTTACAATTAGATTTTGTTCAGGTTGTGTAACATCAACCCAAACTGTAATCCTTGATCATCTGTGAAGTTTAAATTTAAAATCCAGTCACTCTTAGTTTCCAAATTCACACAGATTTATAGATGAATTAAAGACAATGCTGCCTCCGCAATCATTCGGGTAGAGAAAGAATCGGCTCTGGCTTTTTTACCTGTATAGCTCATCCAGTTACAAACCATTTAACAAATTTATGATCTATAGCAATGCCCCTGGGGGTTGATGGGTAATATGCAAAACAGCTCAGCCTGCATTCAGCAGAAACCATAAATTTGCGACGAAGAACTGGGAGGAGCTCATGAGGGTTGCGAGTAGGGGAGGAAGTAAAGCTGTGCACCATATCCTTTTGCCTCCTCAGCATTCTCGCCACACATCTTTAACGTCATGCTTTACGTAGTGCCATTAAACCAAGATCATTAAAAGCACCTGCATTGGACCAATAAAGCTCACCTCTCGTTCAAACAGGAGAAAGTACAGTCACAAATTTCAACGCTCTTGACACACAGTGATAGAGAGAGAGAGAGGGAGAGAGAGAGAGAGAGAGAGAATGGAAAAGCAGCATTGGCACACCAGAGATTCGTCTCTGCAGGAAATGTTGAAGGTTGAGGTGAACATTGATTTGTGACAGCAGAACAGGTCATGCCCCCACTCTGCATCAATACGTCAAAGTTGCCCTTTCCCTCCGTACAGTCCCAGTTGTGACTGTAAATCTCCGCCTGTCAAACCAGTGTGTTTTCTCGGCTGAAGTGCTTGACTTTAAGATAGACGACCACCGGCTAAAATATACACGTCATGGATTATTTGTTGCGTCATGTAATTATGTGGCATCACATCATCACATGAGAGGTATTGGTCCACATTTATGTTTTGGTAATGTTAACAGCTTCAAAAAGATTTTCCTTATATGGCACATTAGTTCGATGATTACAAGAAGCTCTGGACACCGTCCTCATACTCTAATATATAATTATGTCATCATATGGCACGTACCATTTAACAAAAACACCAAACCCCATCTGAAACCTATATTACAGGCATTTCCATGTCTCTCCTGTCTGTCTTTTGTCTCTCAGAACTGTAAACAGTCAAAACAAACTATAGTCTTCATTATGTTATGTGACACGGTGATATGTAGTCAGATGGAAATAATGTTCGTGTGGTTGGTTTTGCATTTAAAATTGGTTTGACTATTATATAGGCTGAATACATGACAGTTATGAAACAAAATCAGTGGTGGAAGAAGTGCAAAGATGCTTTTCTCAGCTATAAGCTGTAACACGTAACATTTCCACATTAGAATGTCTGAACGTACTAGAATATTTGTTGAGTTATGTGCTTTCATTATCCAACAATGGTAAAGACCAGAGGAATCTGTAATTTATTCAAAGTAACTACTTGCTGGCTGGTTGCTTTAACTCTCGGGAAAACATGAGCTATATCAGAGAGTAAGGAATAAAACTTTAATATTACCTCATCTGTGAACATGATTTCTGCCTGAGTCACTTCAGATAGATTTTCATCACCTATGATGGTTTTTTAAAAGTGAAGATAAGAACTCAAATCAATCAGACTACGCCTGTTGTTATTGTTTTAATGTGAGAGACACATAGCGGCAGAATTTATATGTTGTGTGCTTTGGAGAAGAATCACTACCACAATGTAGACATACTCCATTGAGAGTAAATGTCCTGCATTTCACAGAAATAAAAGTGCAATACTGTACAAAGAAGTAGTGCAAAATGTACTTCAAAAATAAAGTTTTAATTTGGAAAAAAAATCCCTCTGTGACTCATATACTATAATGTATTAAATTATGAATACTGATACATCAATGTATACTAATGTGTAATGAGTTTTATGTAATCTTTGATTTTTTAAAAATATTTAAAGAGTAATTGTAATGAACGAGAAGTTTAGAGGGAAAATGTCTGTTTCAGTGGAGCTGCCAACCCATCTGAAACATGACAAGGCTTCAACTACACACTGATTTTATATAAAAGGTCACCAGACAAAAAAGTTGCAGGTTTGATCTTGAACAATGTAATATATTATGTAAAAGCTTAATTGGAAAAGTAACTATTAAGTATAGGTGTCGGGTAAATGTAGTGGAATAGAAAGCACAATATTTGCCACTGAAATGTAGTGAAATAGAAGTATAAAGTCGCAAAAAATGACAATACCAAATTGAAGTAAAAGTAACTCAAAATTGTACTTAAAGCTACTACAA
>JAJHUR010101016.1:0-18383 GCA_027495735.1 Lutjanus campechanus | reverse complement strand
TAAGCAATGCTAAGCACTTAGCCACTGTGCAGCCCTAAATGTGTTTATTTAAATTAAGCCTGTAGTTCATATTCTGCCTTCATAAAATTTTGAATTTGAAGTTGTAATGAATGCTTTGGAAATAAGTTTGATTGAATGTTTGGAGACACTAACAGCCCTCTTAACACGTGTCTCTCACAGTATTTATTCCCTATCTCCCTTATTTTGATGCTTTATGATTAATGACTGTGTCAAAGTAAAGAAACAACAGCGTCTTTATCCTCTTGACATCCTGCATGTTTTTAACTCTGATGCACTTAAACATGGTGACTTCTTAATCACAATGTATGAAATGAGAAATGGGAGCTCCCTTTGAGACTGTGAAGGCAAGCATCTGCTGTATTGTACAATAATCTGGCCAAGCTTGCTTTGGCATGAATATATTAGATTTGAATATATATATATATATATATGTACAGTATTAACAGTTTGTACAAGTTGAGGGAGTGGCATTTTGGTATTTGCTTCAGTAACAGGACAATTTCACAGCCGTGCGCTAATTGCACAGTGCAAAGCTGTAATTAACTGTAACTTTTTGCATGCAGTGAATTTATTCAATAGTTGCAAATTACAGGCTATGCAATTATAAAACAAACCCCTCCATTTTCATGACAATAAGTTCACGAAAATCTCCTCATTGTTGTGCACAATTTTTTACATGTTGAACTTTATTTAGCTTTCAGACGCTCCACACATAATTAAAAATCTGGAACCAGCATAATGTTTGACATTTTCCTTGTTAAACTGCTAAAAAGATTAAAGGGACACTTTTTTTCCCTCTGGCCTGTAGTGCTGTTAAGATAAAGATAAGATAATCCACAGATCTTGTGAGCAGTTTCGTGTAGGAAGTATTTTGTTTCTTCTGAAGTACACCCACCAACAGTATCGCTCCACAGAAGGAGGCGTGCATCTACTCATGGATGAGAGGCCCATGCTTATGATAACATGGAATGTAATTATGAATGGCGTCCTCCTCAGGCAAGGCAAGGCAACTTTATCTATAAAGCATGTAGAGAGAAACCCAATGTGCTTTACATTTTAAAAGAAACAACATATCGTATTTCTATCTGTCATACCTTCACACTTTTACCCACACACATGCACACGCACACTAAAACTGTTCACAGGCTTGAGAAGACGGGAAAGTTTTGAGCTTAGCTTTGAATGTAGACACAGTTTTTATAGATTGCAGCTCATCAGGCAAAGTATTCCAGAGGGCAGGTCCACAGCAACGAGAAGCACCTTTACCAGCTCCGTAGTCAGTGAGCAGGTCACAAGTAGCTGAGCTACAACATTAGCACCACTGAGCTAGGTCGTCCAGCGATATGGTCGGCAAGTTTGGCTGAAAATAAATAGTTCCTGCATGAAACTGCTCACAACCAGGTCTGTGTATTATCTTGAGTAACTGAGTCATGATTTCTAGAAAGAGACATTGCTGTTGAGTTTTTTAAAATGTATTTTTGTGCCATCAAGTTTATCATATTTGAGAAAAGAAAATCTCTGTGCCCGATATCTCTCAGCAACTCACACCAAAACTATCTAGATGGATAAACAACACTACAGGCCAGAGGTAAAATGTGATGTATTTCTTGAACTTGAAAATGGGTTTGGTTGAGGAACGATGATGCATTTTTGTTTTGCGATGAACTGTCCCTTTAATATATTGTCCATGTTTAAAACTGATACTGCTTTTTGTTCAGGCCTGCAAAAAGAGACAACTTGCAGAGTCCTTTTTATTTCAACGGCAGAGCTAAAACCAATTGATTTTTTGTATTCACTGCGCTGATGCGGAGTGTCAGAATATAAGGACGGGGTAAAGCACTGTAGTTTGCAGTCCTGCAATCCAGAAGAGCCATCTCCTGCTCTCCAACGCAGTGATTTGCTTCTCCATACTGACTGTCAGCAGACAAAGTACAGTCTTTTCATTTCAAATGCCTTTTTTCTGCTTGCGGTGGCTTATCCATAAACCCCTCCTCTCCTGGCACAGATCCCATTCATCTTGTGCGGGAGGCCGAGAACACACGCAGCTTTTTCCTCATTTGTGTGTGTGTGTGTCGTGGGCTGAAGGCGAAAAGTAATTGTTTATCGTCTCCTGATTCCAGTGTGAGAGCTGCATAAGCACTTACCGTCACTGTCATCTTAACGCCACAGCACTTTGTCCATCACTGCCCTGAGACGGTGTGCTCCTCCTACAAACGCACATACACACACACACAGAGCGGATACACACTCCTGTGTCGTAGCTGTCCTGTGTGTTTGCTGTGGGGGGTCGTGCTCCACGGGAGCCATCACACAGCTCTCTCTGAATCTATGTGACTGCTGCAGCCAGAGCTCCAGGCTGTCTGTTCACACTCCTCACCTCCCTCCTCTCACTACTCCGGGTGCATTCGTCAAGCAGTCTCAGAAAAAGCTACGCTGAGGGCGTCGATTCGGCCACATCACGTCTTATTTAATTTAGCCTGACTTTAATGGTATAGAAACAGAAGATCATCAAGGACATTCAGTTTGATGTCTACAGTGTCTGGATATATTTGTTATTCCTTTGTACTGCTGTTTTTTACCTGGAGTTTAGGACTAGACACAATACAGCACAGTGTATACACCAGTTCAGTACAATACAATCCCTTTCCTGCAGCAACATTTCTGATGGTTAATATTGTTGTTTATCATTTTTTGTAACAGTAGTAGTATCAGGTGTACTGTGGCTCCCCTTATTGTGCACATGCAGGTTAAATTATTAGCTTGAAAAAGACACAGCTGCCATTGAAATCTTTAATTTTTTTTTGTTGCCATTTTTAATCTTGGAAACACGAGTATCTGCTTTGCCTTTATTGTCCTCTTGTGGGTTTAAATAAGACTGGTTGAGGTGGTTATATCTGTGTCACACTGTGGAAGTTTGAAGCTGCAGTGTGTGGTATTGTTGGATTGCACTGTATTGTGGATGTTTTCAGTTTGCCCACTCCCTTTAAGGTCCAGTGTGTAAAATTTGTGGGGATTTATTTCCACATAAAAGTATGTTTTCATTAGCATATAATCTCCTGAAAATAAGAACTGTTGTGTTTTTGTTACCTTAGAATGATCTGCTCATATTTACAGAGGGAGCAGAACCTTTTCTATGGAGGCTGCCATGTTGCACGGCCATGTTTCTACAGTAGCCCAGAACGGACAAACCAAACACTGACTGTAGATACAGGCTTTCATGTTTTTCACATGCTTTGTTGTCACCATAGATTCTCAGAGAAAGCAAGAGTGAAACCAGGTGTTTGCAATCTGCAAGTTGACATGCCACTAACTCCTACACTGGTCTGGCACAGTGGAAACTATTAAACACAGTAACAATGCAAATTGAGCTCTGACTCTGACATAGTCCAGATCAAATTGATCATAACGAGCTAAATTAGTAAACATTAGCATTATGTTATGTTTCTCATTTCTTATTAGGGTGGGATGTTTAATGTTAGGAGTTAGAAAGTCATGCTAGCTATCATTTGGGATTTGGTCCGATGGAATTAAGGCAACTAAGGCAGCTAGCAGTTAGTTAGCTAGTCAGTTAGCTAGTTAGCTGGGATTTGGTCACATAGAAAACTAATGCTGGATACCATTTGGGATTTGGTATAAAGGATATTGAAGAAAGTTAGTTACTCAGTATTAATTAGTCCATTGTGTCAGTTGGTCTACCAGTTTACTAGTTAGTTAGTTAGTCAGTCAGCTAGTTTGTTAGGATTTAGTCACATGCTAAGTAGGCTAATCAAACTACCATTTGGGATTTGGTTTAAAGTTGAGGATAGTAAGATAGTTGCTTAATAGTTAATTAGTCAGCATCACTTAGCTGCTAGATAGTTAACTAGCTGTTAGCTTTTGTCGGACAGTGAAATTGAAGCAAATTAACTATTAGTTACTTTTCCTTTGGCAGCTGTTTAGTTAGCTAGCTAGCTAGCTTTCAAGCAAGTTACTTAGTTTGCTAGTTTGCTGGTCAGCTAGTTAGGGAGTTAATTTTTGCCCATTATTACAATTCAGAGTTTCACATAATACATCTTTCAGCACATCATCTCAGCCTGCATTTAAAACTAACATAAACCATAACTTTATATACATCTCCATATCTACTGTATGTTGACTGTTTGTGAACATATAACACGTATATGTCCACATATATATGCTATATGTATAGTAGATAGCCTACAGGAGTCTGCTTTTGAACATTCATCACATAGGCCTAAACCTAAACCTCAAAAGTGAAAGACATGATAAGACAAAAAGTGAAAAAGTTGAGATAAGCATACACCAGCACAAGTCAGCTTTTCTCTGTCTGTCTTTCTCTTTTAACGTGCATTGAGCCTAAATTAAAGACAGAAACAGAGAACGACAGGGGGGGATTGGGATGACAGCTCAAAGCATCACACTCTGGAGCAGGTGAAAGATTAAAAGTGCTCTGCTAATTATCCACAAGTGTACGGCTTTGAGCATTTATCCTTCATTACGTGCAAAAGAGAAGATTTGAGTTTGCCTCATATGGCCTAATGTACAAAGTGAATTTATTGCAGAACAACGCCAATTTACTTCAGCAAACTGGGGTATAAACAGGATATTAAAATTAAAATATGTCCTCATATTTGTACCCAGCAAATTAAAAACTCAGAATAGTTGTAGGCTTATAATTTAAATAACTGATGCCTCTGCAAGACCCTGTTTGTCTTCTGAATTTAAAAAGAGAATACTTTAATAGTCACAGCATTAGCAGAGCAGACTCCAAATAAATGTGTAAGGCATTTGCAGTCTATATGGGTTGTGTTTTGTGATAAACACGAGATGTATGCCCTCTCATTAGACCAATTTATCGCTGTCAGAGCAAACGCGGAAAAGGCCCTGGTGCATTAGCAGGCAGGATCGACAGGCAGGATCGACTTCCCCAACACTTGCTGGGAACCCTCTAGTAAAAAGGTACTTAAAGCAGGACGAGGAATTACGGCAAATTAGCTCCGTTGTTCACCGGCTGTGAGGTCTTGTTATGCTTGACCCTTTAACAGCATTTGTCTGTCTTACTGGGCTTTTCTATAGGAGAAACCTTAAAGGGATAGTTTGGAATATTTGAACTGGGGTTATATGAGGTATTTATTTGATAGTCAGTGTACTATCTACAGTAGATGGCAGTCAGGACGCACTCAGTTTGGAGAAGCAGCAGACTTGTCAGCAGACTGCCTTTTCCATCAGAAAACCATTATATACTGTAAGCGAGGTAAAATTACTGATTTTGCCAATGGAGTCTGGTTGGTTTGAAGAGAACGATATTTGGCTCGTATAACTCCGGTTTCCCCATCAGTAAAGGCTGTCAGACAGCAAAAAAATTGGGGAAAATATTCTAAATATACCATTAACTTACTTAAGCCAGGACTCCTGCTGCTTCCCCAAACTGGGAGCGTGTCAAAACCCATCTACTGTAGGTAATCTGCTGACTTCATACAACCTCACTTCATAAGCTTTTAAGATGTGGTTACATATTTCATACATACCTGCCCAAACTTCCGATTTTCCTGGGTTTTCCTGGGCATTTCATGGACATCTCCTGATGCCCTCCTGTTTTGTGTTTCTCCCTGGACATGGGCCTCAAACTTTATTAAGAATAATTGTCATAACTGGAGCCATAAGTTTTGTGTGTTTGTCTGACACAGGCTGGATTCAGGGTGCAAAAACATGCACTGCACCCTCAGTTATGAATGCCAAGTGCAAGGTGGTAGACTTGGGGCATGAACTGTGCATCTCAATGCTTACACTGGAAACAGCTGTGCCAGTCCCATTTAAACATGGTAACAACAGCAGTAAACGTAAAGATTTACCTCAGGAAATGTCCAACATGTCTGGATGGCTCAGACAGTCATGACATGGACACTCATGAGCAATAATCAAAATAAAGAAATTGAGATGGTGATGATCACATAGTTTAGCAATTAATGCAGCATTTGTACTGCGATGTGTTTGAAGGATTCAAGAAAGTTAGAAGAGATGAGCCCTGGTAATCATATTTCTCCTTCATAAAAAAGCAGAATATTGTAAATAACCAGTCTGATGTGTTTGTATGGTTATACTGCTGCAGCCTGGTGTTGTTTTCAGGTAAGATATTTAACATATTCTGCTGCCTTCAGGTGCGGCAGGGATTTCAAGAACTGAAGGGGAAGTTTTTCATACAGAATAAAGCAGCAGATACACCACAAAAAAAAATTGAAAACCAAATATTGGCACATATGTTCATATGCTACTGATAAAATCAGCTGTATCTATACCACCCAGCTGCACAGGTGAAGAAGACCACCTCTGGATGTCTTCAATGACAAATAGTTAAGGTTTCACTCCATCGTTCCACTCTCTGCCTCGGCCTTTTGTTCTCCAGCCCGCCTGCGTAAATCCCATCTCATCTTATCTTTCCATTTATCTTTTCCATTTCTCCCCTTAACAGAAATCCTCCGCCTACTCTCCACCAGCCGGAGCTCTGGTCAGACGACTTTAATGACTTCATCTGCAAGTGAGTGTGGATGCCGCTGTGTTTGTTATGCCTCTGTGAATAACAAATATTTACACCGATAGCACAAAACCAGAGGAAATTTGAATATAAATCCAAGAAATTCATTGCACTCCTCCTCCTCCACCTCTACCTTTTCTTCCTCCTCTCCACAGATGTCTGATTAAGGACTTTGAGCTGAGACCAAATGTGCTAGACCTGCTCCAGCATGTGTTCATCAAACAGACTGTTGGCAAAGAGAAAATCCTGCAGAAGCAATTGATTGAGCTCATTGATCTCAATCAACAAATAGGAGTCATTGAAAAAACAAGGTACTGTCCCGACTGCATTTGCATCCATGTTTCCTCTCCAAAGTCTCACATGTCTACATGTATTTGCCAGAACCAGAAACTAAGTACTAAATACAGATACTTGTATCCCTACATTTGAACACAAATTTCTGTACTTTCTACTCCTTACATTTTCAAACAGACTTGTTACTTGTTACTGTTACTTGTTACAGGCTAGTTGTAATGCATTTGAGGAGCATTATTGATTATCTTCCCAACACTGGATTCAAGACTGAATTCAACCGAAATGGATGTGACAAAAACACAGAGAAAATATGAATCCTTGGTTTATCCATCAGTGCATATGAAGTCCGACAGATGTAACAAGACGACAACAATGTAATGTAATGAAAAATTACATTAAAAAACCCAACTAGATGATAAAGACCTAAAACGATGTAACAAGACAAAAACCAGGCTTAACCAGACTTAAAGATGAAAAACGACATAAGACCAAAAATGACATATCAGATAAAAATTAAAAACAGAGTAACAAGACAAAAAAATTACATAAAAGACGTAAGATGAAAAACAATGTAAAAGATGTAACAAGATGAAAAAGACAAAAGATATTACAAGACCAAAAATGACGTAACAAGATGTAAAGATGAAAAACATAAGCACAGGACACAAAAGATGTAACAAGACAAAAAAAAAAAAACATTGTAAAAGAAATAACAAGATGAGGAAGTTGTAACAAGACTAATGTTACCAGATATTCAGATGAAAAAGACAGAACAAGATGAAAAACCATGTAAAAGACATAACAACACGAAACAGACAGAGACAGACTGCGGAGAAAAGGTGAGGTTCAGGTAGCTTTGCACAGAAGCGGTCAGTAGAAATGTCCTTCAGGGGGCAACTTTTTACTTTTATACGCTGAGTACATTTCAGATCCTGTACTTTTTCACTGTTACTTAAGTAAAAAAGTTAAATCAGTTCTACTTTGACCAGTCCTCCTTTTTTTTACACAAGTATCTGTACTTCTACTTGAGCAAAGAATGTGTGGACTTTCACCACCTCTGGTATTTATGACATATTAGAAAGTCGTACTACTCCTGTTTGTCTGGCAGAATACTCACAAACCATAAAGAGTTTGATAGATTTTGTTATGAACTCCAAGAAAAACTTAAAGTCTGCGAGCGTTCCCGTCAGTGGGTTTTATATGTTGGGCTTAACGTTTGCAGACAGTATAATCCAAATTACCCTCCTTGCTGGATGTTTTACAAGCCCTGTCACCCTCACATAAACAGCAGCTCAATCCTGCCGCAGCTTCACTCGAGGTGCAGGCTGCACACTATGAGTCACACGAGTCAAAATGTTGGCCCGGAAGAGAAAGTGTGTGTTTGCCCATGCGGTCATGAAATGTTAATCCTATTTCTGTCGTTTAAGCCATCATGGAAAGACAGACAGAAGCGCAGACAGTAATGACAGGTAACAAATGCATATATGACCTTTAAGCAACAGTAGGAGTAGATGATAATTGGCTTTTTTAGTTCACTCAGAGCTTTTTTAGTAGTTGTGAGCGCACATGTATTTGCAATCAAACTACATGGGCTGATTATAGACTTGCTGCCACCCTAAACATAAACACTGTTGTCTGTTTTATGTTTTTTTTTTTTTCCTGCATTTTCTTTTTTGTAACATCCTGTCATTTGTTGCTGTGGTGTAACTGAGGTCATGACCTTCGCTATAAAACCCAACTACAGCAGTCGATGAGCTCCAAAACCTCATCAGCCTTCATCAATAACTTTCAGACAAATGAAATTTTTAACAGAGATTAATTGCAATCACGATGGCAAATTAACCACCATCATCAACTAAATAATGATGCATTTTTAGGTTCTGGCTGGTCCTCAGATGTAATCAAACTTATTCTGACATCACTTTATGTGAAGAAACAGCAGATTGTAATGAGGTATTCCTAAAAAAACACAAAAAAACAAGAGAAACTGAGTGCAGTAATTTGCAGATTGCTGATGTTTTGATCATTTCAGATTTCTGTTGGCTGGTGTTTTAAAGCAACATTATGTAAAATTTGGTATTTCTTGTGACTTGGTGCCCAATTCACTTATACACCATCGTTGTAAATATGAACAACGGTACAAGCTAGCTGATATTACTGACTAGTTTAACTCGCCAGTGACTTAAAAGTCAGTTTGACATTTACTCTTGTCAGACGATCTGTTGCTCAGTCACTCATTTTCTCCTCTTAGCTTCATCTGTTAATGCTGTTTTCAGTCTTTTCACCTCTGCCATGATTGTATAGGCTGCTGAGTCTGGTTATGTCGCCCACTCGCTGTGCTACAGTCTGGCATGGGACTAGCACCATTCCCTGCTAGCATTTCCCCCAACCCCAGGCCTGAAAACCTCTTCCTCCACCCCCCCTGGTCCCCTGAGCTCCAATCCGGGCAGTACGGCTATGCGCTAACTAGCAGCAGCTACATTTAGCAGCAGTTAACTTCACTCTCCATCAGGAAATCAGAGTTGAGGCGGAGCAGCCGGAGGATATTTGAAGGAAACCAGAAAACATTTACCTTTTAAAAAGGATCAGTGACATAGTCGGTGGTGTGTGACATAGTGCCGTAAAGTGTTATGCACTTGTCACGACCCAGCCATGAACGTTACAGAGTGCATGAACAGGCGTACAGGGTGCAGAGTGGGAACCCTTTAACAAGTCAGTGTAGCCTCAAAATGATCTTTGAAGCTCTTATTTCAATGTAGAATAGTTACATAATGTTGCTTTAAATTATTTAAGTATTAGCTATAAAGATTAGAAGTCATGTCTGTTGGAGTAAATATTTAAAGGACATCCTGGTAGATTTCACAACTCTGTAGAGTCTGTAAAAGTAAAGGTTACTGTCTCAAATGATCTGGTTTGTTCAGTAAAAAAGGGACTAAAGAGGTATCCTGGAGGCAGATTTAACATTTATCAAAGTTTATTTCAGTCAGCTTCTGCCTTCCTGTGCTTGGTGAAACCACCATTTTACAGATTCTGGCAGGAGAGATGGCGTACTGATGGACCCCATAGTGATGGTTCAGCATTAATCGTACACTCTCATACATACATTTAGATCTTCATCTAGTTGAAGCTTTGATTATATTTACATTGTTTCAGGTTTGATTTAAGTGAAGAGATGGACATCTTGTCTCAGCAAACATTATAGGCAGCACTGTGCACAGCTACAGTATGTGCTTGAATTTGAATTTAGATTGCTTCTGTTGTCATGTGCAGAATGCTGTGTACATTACATACTGTACGTTGCTCAGTGAGAGACGTGGTTGTGTGTTCTGCGAGTTCCAGGCATGAACGTATTCACACTAAAAGAGGAAGCCACATGAAGACACAGACTGACCCAGATGAGGTGGACGACCTCGCCACCCTAGAAGTTCTAGACGAGGTAAGACAGTCCACAGTCTGGTAATTGATATAAGAGTACAGCACAATACGTGGCTGTGGGAAGAGCCACTCTCATAGTGAACACAATGAAGCAACAATGGTGCAAACAACCCGATCATTCACTCTCAATCTTGGAAACCAGTTGTCAAAGCAGAAGATGCATTTTGTAGCTTTGCTGCAGCTTTCAGTTGTACAGTATTACAATATGTTACCGGGCTCACTTTAACTCATATACTCATGGGAATGATCATATGTAATGAACGTCTTTAAGTAGAAAAGCCAGAGTTCACAAATTAGCCTTGGTAAGAAATCCGATATGCAATACGTCTGTATCATGTTACAAATCAATATACAAATACCTCCACTTTTAATCATTTACTTTTACAAATTTTCAATCTCAATGTTTATGCCGACAAGAAAAAATTCAATTTGATGACAGCTGTTGCTGAGATTTGATTGATAGTATGATACAATCAAAGCTTCAGAACAGCTACTAAATGGACCTTGTAGTTTAAAGGGATAGTTTGGATTATTTAAAGTAGAGTTATATGAGGTACATATTGATCGTCAGTGTATTAGCTACTGTAGATGGGGGCCGGTGCAGCCCCAGTTTGGAGAAGCAGAGAGGAATACCAGCACTGCAAGCGATGCATTGCTGTCGGCAGAAACACCTAAAAAACGCCTATATCAGTTTAAGTTTACATTGTATTTAGAATATTTTTTGTTGCTTTTACTGTGTTGCCAGACAGACTTTTCCAACATCCGTAAGCCAAATATCAATGTAAACCAACCATACTCCATAGGCAAAATCAGTTATTTTACCTCGCAGGAACGTGGTAGTCACTGGTTTAGTTTGTTTGTGTTATTGTGTAACATCAGTGCGTAGATTGCATTCACCAAAATCACACAATAGCACAAACAAACTAACAGATCAAGGCAGCAGTTGAAAAGCAACTCCTGTTTTCAAGGAGGTAAAATAAGTGATTTTGCCTATGAATTTGGTTTGGAGAGAGCGACATTTGGCTAATATAATGCATCACAATACATCAAATGATATGAACTATTCCTTCCATAACAAATAAATTTACATCAGAGGAAGATTTGTGATATTCTGTAAAACTAGTACATTGTGAGGATTGCATCCACTGCTATTTGTGCTCAAAAATATGTCAGGTCACATTGATGTTTGTTAGAACATTCTGCATCATTTTTCCCCGATCAGCCGTGTCCGTCTGTTGAACAACCACAGTGAGAAATGCACTGCAGCATCTTCTGCACAAATAACATTTAGAGCGATTTATCAAATCTGAATGCGGCATTGACGTATTGAATGATACAATCAGTCTCAGTTGCCAGCGGATATTTCCACCCATCCTTCAACACGTGGAGCTCCCCTGGTATGAGGGAGGCAGCTCCGTTGTTGATGTACCTGTGTCGGCAGTGAGAAGACAGGAGAATTAATCACAGTATGACATGAAGATAATACATTGACGTAACAGGCGTCACCGGCCTTGACTTGAGGCGGGACATGAGCTAAAGTACAGCTTGTTGTCTCGCATAATATGGTCCCGACTATGATTTAGGTGTTCAGGAATCATTCAATAGCAGCTGTGTGAATCATGCACGTTTCTTTTTTGCAGAACACGGTCACAGAGCAGCTTCAGACTCGATATGGAAAAGATCAGATTTACACGTATGTGGGAGACATCCTCATCGCAGTCAACCCTTTCCATAAGATGGAGATATACACTCAGGAGGTCTGTGCAAATTAAGCCTTTGTGTGTGTTTCTTTTACGCACCTGTGCTCGTACATGTGGTCAATAATGCGCTGAATGTAGCCCGGCGTATCTCATTAGTGCCTCTGCAGTTCTTCAGTCGGCTGCATCCCATTTAGCCTCACCTCCATTGACACACACATGTTCACACACACACACACACACACACACTGCCCCTGTTTTCCTGCCTCCTCCACACCTCACTGACTTTATTTTCCTCCAAATCATCATGTTTTTCTTTGCCTCAACTTGGTAGCTATTTTTCACTCCTCTCCTCTCACAACAAAATTATATTGTGTTGTATTATGGGCAGATGGTTTTTACCGAGGGAACATTTTTATTGTTGTGTAACAAAGTAAGAAAGCCACTTCGTGATAACATTAATTTCAGTGATAACACTATTTAAAGGGGTGTGCATAAGACTGTCTTTACACTGTCATAACATCTGTCCTCAACATGAAGGAGTCTTTATGAATCTTTACGATTGCTGGCATTCGGTGTCATTGTATCAGTTATGTCATTTTTAATGCAAGGTTTACCTTGTTTGAGATGTCTTTGTTATGACAACTTGTCATAAACCAAAACGACATAACCTGAATATCTTTAAAGACAATGTTACTTTGATTAATGTCAGGATGTCATAACAAGGACTTTGACAGGTTATGTTGTCTTGGTCAATGTCAAGTTTTCATAACAAACATACTGACAGGTTATATTGTTGTGGTTTATGTCAAGTTGTCATAACATAGACATTGACGGGTTAGATAGTCTTGGTTAATGTCAAGTTAGTGTCATTGTGCTTGTTGACATTGCTGTCTTGGGTAACGTCAAGTTGTCATAACAAAGACATCGACAGGTTATGTTGTGTTGATCAATGTCAAGTTGTCATAAGAAATCTCAAGCAATGTCGACTATGCATTAATATGACATAACTGAATGATACCTAACGACTGCGATCACAATGACTCATTTTCCTGACAGGTGTCATGTCATAGTTATGTCGGTGTTATATCTGTCTTATGCACAACCCTTCAAGTATAGTGTTACCATTTTGTGGTCCCCTGCATTAAATCTGATTTATCCTTTACATTCATGTGCATGTTTCAAATAAGTCTTTGAGCCTTTATAACCCTCTTCTCTCTGTAGTACACTAAGATGTACATAGGAGCCAAACGTACAGCGAACCCACCTCACATCTTTGCTGTGGCTGATGTCGCCTACCAGTCCATGGTATCATACAACACAGACCAGGTAATAATCGACAGCGCCCTCAGTACCAAAAAGTTGTTTTGACTCGTTTTGATGCTGATTGTTCAAATAAGACGTCTTTAATGGGGTCAAATGTCGTTATTCTGTAACTTTGTTAGCATTATTATAACTGTCTTCACAGTAATCTCTGTTCCTTTCTGTGTTCAGTGTATTGTGATCAGTGGGGAAAGTGGAGCTGGGAAAACAGAGAATGCTCATCTGCTGGTGCAGCAGCTGACAGTTCTTGGGAAGGTGAGTCATAAGTGTCTATAAATGTAACAGATCATAAACATGTGCTCCCAGCCACTCTTTAGTTGAGAGGTGGTGCGTCACACTGACATGACGGCATTATAACAATATGACCTGACTCCTGTCAGGAACATGAAGAACCAAACACAGCCTTCGAGACCGATAGAGGCCAGTACTGAGGTGGTTTTCTTGCTGGGTTTGGCTCCTGGTGCCCCGGGGCTGAGTCAGCTAATAGGATGGTTAGCTGCACAGCTAATCAAGCCGACTAGCTAACAGCAGCTACAGTTAGTAGCAGTTAGCTGTTACTTTAGCAACAAGTAAAGCCGTCTGTCCATCAGGAAACTCCATAAATCAAACTTTGTCACTCTGGTCTTTAATGAGATCTTCATGAAAAGTCCAGATGGTACCACTTTATTTGATGCCATGCGACAGTATAATAAGACTTAATTACATCTTTATGACAAGTTCAAGTTGTACCACTGAAGTTTAGGTTAAGGAAAATATTCATGAGACACTTATAATGGTCTCATTACAGCCAAAACCAAAACCTAAATAATTTCTTTAATGTCAATAGTTAGGCCTACTATGGCATGTTGCCGTGGGTCAAATTGTCATAACACATTTGTAACACAAGATGTTGACAGGTTATGTCTTTTTAGTTCATGTTAAGTTGTCGTAACAAATAATTTTTGCCTTTGTTAACGTCAAGTCATCATAGAAAAGAAACCTCAAACAATGTCAGTTTTGTATACACATGACATAATTTACAGAATGTCATTTAAAGACAGTAAACATGATTAAAATTCATAAAGACTCCTTCATATTCATGACAGATGTCATAACTCAGTTATGACGGTGTCATGACAGTCTTATGCACACCAGTGGAAATACAGTGTTACCAAAAAAGTGAATTAAAATCACATAGAATAAAAACTAACTAAATCTAAGAAAAGAAAATAAATTGACTGATTTTGCTGATAAAAGGAAACAATAATAACTGTTAACTGTCAGCTGTAAAATATAAAAGCAAATGTCTGACAAGGCATTAGAAATTAATATGAATAATTTTTGTGGAAGTATTTCAGACTTATTTGTGCAGCAGCTGTGTGTCTTTGCCAGAAACCTGTGCGCCTCCATCCAACTGAGTATATTTAGAAAATTCAGTGTCTAAAAAGCACATCAAGGCACTTTGAGGCTCCAGCTGATGCCAGTCATGATTTGCAATTTGATTGAAAAGTTTCATTTCAATTCACGTTTTGCTTTTTTTTGCTTTTTTTTTATAAGCGAAGGAATGAAATAAGAAATGTCAGTTTCACGTTTGATGGGAATAACAGGAACAGAAGTTCATGCATCATTTGTTGACAGGAGAATTATTACTTCCACCATATTGATTTCCCAGTAACTTAGCTGGAATAATGTTTTATTCAGGCCAACAATCGGACGCTCCAGGAGAAGATCCTGCTGGTCAACAACCTCGTGGAGGCTTTTGGGAACGCCTGCACTGTCATCAACGACAATTCCAGCCGCTTTGGCAAATACCTGGAGATGAAGTTCACGAATGGAGGAACGGTGGTCGGAGCGCAGATCTCCGAGTACCTGCTGGAGAAATCCAGAGTCATCCACCAGGCTGTGTAAATATCACTTCTTTTTCTGTCTTTTTCTCAAATGTAAGCAACCTCATGACACTTATTACTGTTGTGACCTTCATTTGACAATAACATCCATAGAAATTTAAATCATGTGTTTGTACGTCTGCTGAAAAAGGTCAATTTCAGCCTGCTGGTTGAGGGATCGCCGCCTAATATCTCAGTTCCTTTCTCCTCTACTTCTCCATGTGAAACTGGTGCCATTTGCCTTGAACCTGCACTTCAGTCAATCCATCTTTTCTTCTTATCATGTGTCTGGGGAGCAAACTGGGTCAAGTGGGGGGGTAGCTTATTTCCTGTTTGATCAAAGATTGTGATCCCTTAGTGGAAATTCAAAGGCAGACTCAAGTATACCGTCAGAAAACAGACACACAGGTCAGAGGGTTTGATTTGGCTGCAGGCTTTGTGTGTCGCTACACTTCTCTTCAGCCTGTTACTGGATACTAATATCAGGCGGATAGCAAACAAATTTTTTTTTTAAGGATTATGCTTCAAAGATGCCTTCGTTTTTCAGTATCTTTGCCAGGAATGTTCTGATTTCAGATTTGTTTGCTTGTGAGGAGGATTTTAATTAGCAGAATATCTACATTAAAAGACTTGTTAACACATTTTTTATGGCATTTGGTGAATATTAAGGCCGACAGCTTCAACCAAGCCAAGATTACTCTGTTGACATGATCAGGGTTATTTTCTCAGACTAACAGACCTATTTCACATTTTGCTTCCCTGAGTGGTTGTGGGTCTGTCCAATTACATCCAGCGGCATTTTGGTTCTGCGCCAAAGGCAATGACTAAATTGATGAAGAGCAGTAAAAGATTACTAAACAAACCAAAAATATAAATGAATATATCCATAAATAATGAGTGAGTGAGTTAAATAAATAAAATGAAGAGTCAAAAGAAATATAAAGCTTTATACTTTTATTTTAACTGCCAGTCAATTTTTTTGTCCTTCACCACATATTGTTTGATAATATAAGCAAAAACTTTATATTTTATAAACTCTAAAAAAAACATTTCAGCCCCAAAACTAACGCTATGATCTGATGTATTATTGGTGCATTTAGTCAGTGTGCAGTTTGAGAGCAGACGACTGGGGGATGCTGTCCCTGTTGTTAGTAAAATGACCAAAATGCATCCTTTTTGTTAACATGCCATCCTCTGTATCCCCTAGTAGCAGAGAGAGTGCAGGGGCAGAGGGGTTGTTTAGTTGTTAGTCCAGTCTTTCTGACATTTTGATCCTTTATCCGTCTGAGGTTTGTACAAGTTAGAATCTGTGGCCCCCGACCATGGCTCTGAAATATCGGTAGCCTAACTGTGCTGTGTGTTGATGAATCCATGCTGCAGTCTGTGGCGCTGAAGTAGCAGACCTTTTTTTTTCTTGTCTGATAAACTAGTTTACGAATAAACTGATTTTTATGGGTAGAATCAGTCAAATCCTTCTTTACTAACAAATTAAGAGCATTAGTCAGCCTTGTCAGAGTGCTGCAGTTTCTTCCTTACTTATTGTCTTATATATGCAACAATTTCATGTCTTGTGCTTCTATGAGGTGAATTTCAGAGCTACATCTTTGTATGTTTCCACAGAGGGGAGAGGAACTTCCACATCTTCTACTACATTTATGCCGGCCTGGCTGACAGGAAGAAACTAGCCCACTACAAGCTCTCTGACAGCAAAGCACCTAAGTGGGTTTGACATTCCTGAGCCGTTCTCCCTTAAACACTGTTATTTCACTCTCGCACCGCACACTTCCTGCTTCCCGAGACCCTGATCGTGATCTCTGTGTTTCCTTTTTTGATCCGCAGGTATCTGTGTAACGAGCACATTAAATTAGGGCCTGACATAGTGAGCAACACCTTCTACAAGGAGCAGTTTGATGCAGTGGAGCAGTGCTTCAAAGTCATCGGATTCACCCTGGAGGTAAACTGCTGCATTAATTACTGGGCACAGAGCTGATGGTGGTCCGTCCACAAGGTTTAACAGTGTACTCTTTGTCCTAATGCTCATACAGACATGCTCTCACACTCCTGTATTACCCTATATGCACAAAAATCTCTGCACAAGCAAGAGCACACAACATAAGCTTTAAAACTGGAGTGCAAGTTGTTCCGTGCGTCCACTGTATGGCATGTGATGGAGCACAAAGCTACAGGCACATGTAGGCAGTCAGCTGTTGGCATTGTGAAGGCTAATGAAGCCTAAAGAACTGATTGCCTCTGGGATCTACACGTCAATAGTACTTATCCTGTAATCACTTGGCAGTACTGGAGGAACAACCTTCTTTCTACAGTACATCTTGTCTTGCATGAAATCACACTGTGTGTATGAGGAGGATCTGTAAGGTAACTTTATCCATTTTGAGACAGTAGATGGCCCTTTAGGAGAGTTCTTCTCACACATATTGAATAGACAGATTTATAAAACTTGCTGAGGTGAATAAAGGCTTTACTTTATTCTTTAAATCGTACTTTTCTTGACATCTGTCAGTGTGCAGTGACACCTCAAACCTATTTTTTTAAACAAAGAAATGCAATGTTTGCTGAACTGAGATCTTTCCTTTGTCGGTTTAGCTGCAGAGGCTAACACCGCTCATGCTATCTAACCAGCTTGTCTATTTATTCCAAACAAATCATTGTAGCAGAAAATATAACATTGCATGTTGCATATACAAGAGGACATGTGATCTGCCAATTTCAGTACAGTGGACTCCTATGTTACAGTGCTTGAACTGAAAACACAAAGAGTATGTTATTGCAATAGTTAAATTTCCATCCATGTAAGCCAGTACACAGGGTTGTAAGATGCAATCAAATGTTACTTGATGTCAAGGTAACATCACACCGTCTCCCAGCCTCTGGAGTTTTCCACAGTGAATAGCTGTCTGTCATTTCTGCAGGAGCTGGGCAGTGTTTACAGCACTCTGGCTGCCATCCTCAACTCCGGCGATATCGAGTTTTCTCCAGTTGCCTCGGAGCACCAAACAGACAAGAGCGTCATCACCAACATTTCTGTCCTGGACAACGGTGAGAGGAGAGACAGAGGCATGGTGTACGGAGATGTGTAATCAAACATGACTCTGAATACACCCCCCACTCCTCACACTCCCTCTTCTGCTCCTCCTGAAATCAACTATCCAGACTATTGCAGTGTTACAGAAATACCATTACATTTACATTACATTA